>JAWQEG010007555.1:0-28488 GCA_033782935.1 Petrolisthes cinctipes
CCTCCAGCATTGACAATGAAGGGTAACTCCTGTGCTTGTTAACCTTAAGACACATATAGTAGTGTTCTTTTGATATATGAATGGAACACCTAAACTCAATAGTATGTGTCTAATAGAAAGGGGATTTTTCTACTTGTTTATATTTCAATCCAAAGTTGTTTATGTTGTTTGGAGAAGATTTCCTCGTGTATATTACAGTAGACTGATATTTTCCGTGAGGCAACTTCCTTGAGTCTTGCAGAAAATTATATTATCATTGTTCGGTCTGTTACATGTAGAGCACAGCTTTGTGACGAAGGGTAGTAGAGTGGAAATTGGGTAGACAGCCTTCATCGTTGCTACCCTATTTCGTCATCAAGTGTTCCTCTTTTCCGTCTGATTCCTTCGTTCTTACTGTCCCACTCTTTATCATTCTCTCTATAACCCTACAGGATCTTCCAGGCCTAGTGTTATCTTCTATCATCCTCATATCAAAATCCTTATCAAATTACAGTAGTTTCTGGTTGTTTATTATTTTTCCCTTGAACTTAGTTTTGACATGATTGTTGGAAATAATATCGCATACTCGGAGTCAAGATCTATTTCTGTGAAATTTAGAAACATTGATGGCAAACAAGCAGCCAAAACAGCCCCACACTGTCTTCTTATGAAAACATGTTTCAGTTAAGTTACACAGAATCCAAAAGTTTTGCACGTGTCTTTCACTTTTGCATAATCTCCTTGCGTGCGTTTTGTATTCATCTGAAGAGTCTTAAGATGCTGTAATATGTAATAATGTGACATGCGTATTAATATGTATTTTTTTTTTTTTTTCAGGTTGAATGGACGGACGAGGCACGTATCAACAGAGACACATCGAGTTACATTCAGTGCAACAGTGATGCATTCAAGTTGGTGATATGAAGAAACAGCTTACATATTTGTTTATTTAAATTAAGATGAACATGACAAATTCTGAACTAAGAAATCAATGAGACATTCTACTGGTCTTCTAGTGAAAACAATTTGTCACTACCTATTGAATGAGCCAACTACTCTGAGAGAAAAATATATCTAATACCGGATATACAGTCAAATTTTCATTAGAATACGTGAATCTGTAAATTATTGCATCTGCCACCCATCATGGGAAGAAACGGCATCACAAGGACAATGGAGTGAGTCAACAGTGACTTAAGCAGTGAAATTAATATGGTAGCCGCCTTATAATAATAAACAAATACAAGAACCCCAAAGCCTCCTGCCCGTATGTAGTTAAAGAAGTTCCCAGGCAAGCCAACATTCTCGGATAGCGTACATTTCCTTGTCAGTCGTAAACAAACACTGGAGAAGTTGTTGTAGTCTGACGATGTACGAGGACAATAGTAGAGCTGCTGCGGGTGGTGACAGAGTGCTTATTGCTGCAACACACACAGAGGGTGTATTGAACAGACTCCTGTCGTAAACACAACTGTGGAACAATGAAGCCTGAGATGTACCCTGACTCTCCTTCTGAAGACAACATCTGAGACTTGATTGGTCATTTTCTTGATTATAGATTATTTTATATAAACATAGGCTTCTGTCTGTGATACTGTGGAATTTAAGTGGTGGATGCTTCCATAAAATGTGATCCCATGACAAGAAAATTAATGAAAACCAATTTTAAATTTTAACTTCTGCTTGTGGAGAATGAAATATTACTATCCCTCTTGAACTGTTGTTTAGGCCTCAGCCAAGTATTTCTATATAGCATTAAACTTCTTTTGATTGTCGTTGATCTTCCTCCTTTTCGACACAAACTTCTAATGTTTTTGTAAAACAACTGATGTGATACAAGAAACTGTAAAGAAATGCCTCAGCAATATACAGAGGTAGAAGTAAAAGGAAAGAATAACAAAAGTGGTACTAGTAGGTCTAATATGTATTAATGATGAAGCGTTTCGTTTGGATAAATCTCCCCAATAAAGATAAGTAAAACATAACAGATTAACCAGAAGGTGTGGAGCAGCAGAGGGATAACAAATTGTGCCGTGATAAAGTGTTTTTGTTGTTGTCACACAAAAACTGACAAAAAAGAAAAGAAATAACAGAAGTACATAATTTGCTTCACAGTTCGCGGTATAAAATAACTTCCAAATATTTCTATTGAGTTTTGAGTAATAATATATGTAGTTGAAATAAAAAGAAAGAATAATCGAAAGAAATATACAAAAACACGATCATTATTACCTTTTGTATAGTAAACAAAGATTTTATGGAAAATTAATGCCCTCGGCTCATTAATATCTCGCATTATACTGAAACTGTTGAAGTTGAAGATTACTGAAAAATACCATTGAGAGAGAAAAGACGTGCTGTAGAGAAGAGGAAAACATGGCCATCAACGTCGTCATACCTCTTCTAATTCCCCTCGAGGAGGACTTGTATAACGGTAAGTCATAAATATCTCTATTACCATTATAACAACAAGGATAATTGTGTTACTACCGAGGTGAACAAACTTAATTATACACGATGAGTTAGGAGGAGACCAACTCCAACCAACCATCTCATAACACACTCGTATACAGAGGTACTGGATAGCACATTATTATTTTTCTTTCTGCTGAAAGTGCACCGATTCCGTTTAACGTCCATTCCTGTGTTCATAAGCTGTAGATAAGTACTGTACACTCTCTTACTGCATCCTCTGGGCCACCCAGTATCTAGATATCGTAAATGAGGTAACAGTGTGTGTGTGTGTGTGTGTGTGTTAGTTCGTGTGTGGATACTCGACAACTGTTCAGATCGTCAACTCTCACCCTCTGTAATGAACGTGACTCTGCCTTAACGTTCATTCCATAGATGGCGTTGTGTGGTTGTGGGAGGAATGTGGACTGGCTTGAAGTTTCGGGAAACAGCTATACTAGTGCAGACGAGTCATGAGCTGTCAAACAGAGTGATTGAGGAATGCTGATATGGAAATTTAACAGCTATATTACACAATGAGTAGCTGAAACTAAGGTAAAGTTGTTCGTAGCCTGAACAGTGAACATTTCTTATTCTTAATACACACACACACACACACACACTGTTGCCACATTTACGATATCTAGATACTGCGTGGCCCAGTCGGAAATGTAAGACTCTGTACACCTTGATCTGTAGATTTGGGTGTATTTTGTCTTCGAGTGCAGTTAATTTATTGAAAAAAAAAAAAAAAAAAAAAAAAAAAAATGAATGAAGGAGTCGTTACATTCTTTCTAGGTAATTATAAATGGTGAATAGGATGTTTTAGATTCTCTCATCCTTGGTCCTCTTTTTCTATCACAAAAATCATTCTCCTCTAGATAAATAGGTTGATATCTGATAAATCTGTTATGAAGCTTATTTTAATATATACAAATTCTTCGTATTACTGATGTTATTCTCATTCGCTTTCTCATTAAGGAGAGAACCTCTCTTTGGTAAACTGGAGGACAAATGGATCCTCCAAACTATGTCACGAAACAGACTCCTTAATGATATCATTGTGGTGACTTGTTTTCTGTGATTGTTTGGAGGAATGAGGAGCCACACAAATAAAGTCCTTCCCTTCACCCCTGCTATAATTCAATGGTCGGCATCAGTTTTTCATTCCTCACCCATGCTTGATACAGTTGGGGCAAAAGCTTATTGTTGTAGAAATTGTAAAGTCTTGGTAAATATGGAGCAACTGATTCCTCAAAATTAGACAAGAGAAAGGCGTCTATAATGAAGTATGTTGATTTCCATAGTTTGATGTAATCGGTATCCAGTAAGTCACCCACAGTGTCTTCACAACGCCTAAACACCCAATACCTCGACGGAATACACAATATACAAGATTCCTCATGTCGAGTCTCTCCAAAGACAGTCTCTCAATCACATCAATCCTGTACGCTCTCGATAGCACGCTAACACAATTAACAGATGTCATTTAAAACACCGGATCATTAAATTACCTAGCTTGTATATTTGTGAATATCAGAAGCCTGGGAAAATTTTGTATGTCTTCTATGTAAAATGAAGTGATGTGTAATGAATAACAGAAGCCTGGAAAAAAATGGTGATTTCAAAAAGAAGAGCCCAAGTGTATAATGAAATTGTGGGTAATAAAAAAGAAAACCTTGTGAGAAAAATGATGGTCTTCAGTTAAAGGTTAAGTGTAAAATGAAGCGCAGTGGATCTGAGTATATATATCTATCATATCAAGGGTCTACTGTACCTCAGGAGAGTGGAGAAAAAAACACCCTCCATAACGAAAGTGCTTCTCAGACTACACCGTCTTTTTCTACGGCAAACTCGATAGGCCTAACACAGAAGACGATATATACGTGGTTAATGGTCCCCAACGGCACGCTCTTCAAAACCCTGATAAGTATCGGCTGACTACACCAGGAGCTTTTTCTTTACATTAATTATTTTTCGTTTTGGTACTTCTCCTTTCCTTCCCGGCTCCATATTTTTACCGAACCAAGTCTTTCGTTTTCCCATACGTTTTCCTTTCTCTTGTATTTTTTCGTCTACCTTGCCCTCCTCACTCTCTCTGCTTGCCAAAAAATTATCAACCGTCTTCACAGAATGAATTATAGTTGCAAAAATTTCCACTTTCCTTTTCCCATTCTTCAGTAACTTTGCTTTTAGAGTTCAGTGTTGGGTGGAAGGAGCAGATGTTATACTGGCATCTCTGCTGAATATCTGACGAAAGGATTTCACCCTATTATAAAGAGTTGATTTAAATTATAGCTGTTTTGTCATATCAAGAAACTATTATTGTGTATTCTTAGAACAAAACTTTCTGAAAAAAAATATTTTCCAGTCACCTGTTAATAGTAAAATTTCGTACATTCAGTGTAAAGTAAACCTCTTTTTATCTTTTAAACCATCTGCTCCGATTCAGACGTTGAAGGTTAACTGTACGTGAAACAAAATATTTCCCTTTCAGAGAGCCATTCCATTGTTAGTGCCAGATGTATCCGACTATTTCAGCACAACAGATAATATGCCTAGGGTGTTTATATCAGTGTTAAAAGCATGACTAATGAGAATTCAAATGAAAGATTGGGGAAGCAGTTTCATGCTCGTTAACCACACACAGTCTTATTTTTCTAGGTTCTGGAATGGACCAGCCTTGAGTCAGTTGCTGTACAGTCTCACTCTTATGTTTCGTCTATCATTTCCTTCATTCTTCATCATTCCAGTAATCGTGGAAATTATAGATGAATAATAAATGTACTAATAACGCATGCAAGTTAATATTTTTGAATGCGTACTTCCATAACCTTATCTTTGACACTGTATGATAAAACCTCTCCCTAAAACACCTTCGCAAGTTTCATCAAAACGGCCATTCAATCTTTACCATTCTTTTTCTTCATGGGGTTTCTCCAGTCAGCGAATTGGAGGGCAAGGAATTATTTCGAACTATCTTATAAAACACATGCAAAGTGAGAAAATCCGTTTCCCCACAGTCTGGAGGAATCCGCAACGATACGATTCGGCCACAGTAGATGATTCCTCATAAGCTCTGATCTTCTGTTTCTACACTCCCTTATATTATAATATTATAATTATATATTGTAATATATATATATATATATATATATATATATATATATATATATATATATATATATATATATATATGGTCCTGCTGGCTTCCTTTTTACACAACATACTAGCTTCAAAGTTTAATCTCTCCCTGTCTGCGTACACACACAGATTATCACATGATTGCTCTCATCTCATTCCCTATTTCCAGATTAGTTTCCTTCTCTTCCTCGAAAGTACCTCCTTTCAGTTTCCATTTGCTTGATGTCTTTTATGATTCAGCCACTAAAGTTGAGGCTGGCCAACGGAGCAGCAAATTAACTTAACATTTAACGCCGCTTCTTTTCTGGAGTTTGTTCCGGCAGGTGAAATAAGAGCTGGCTGTGTATGAACTAAAGGGTTGATACACCTTCGTACATTGCAGTGCTTTCATTCCTCTTAACTCTAAAGTATAAGAGGAAACAACACCATATTAACAATTAATGGTTATTTCTGCTTGAATTAGATTGGAGGAATTAGGTATACTCTAGATTTACCAGCACTATACTACACCCTTCAATACTGAGTGAAGGGTCGGGGGTCATATTCCATTGAGCAGATCGGGTTGGTGGTTTGTACAGAAATATTTCATTCGATTTGATAGACGACCAATGTGACTGACGCTTCTGGAAATATTTACAGACCTCTGGGTATGGATAGGAACAGAGTCTTAAGTGTTTGATGCTGTTTTCAGGAGAAAAATTTATAGAGGATTACGTTGTGATTGAGATGGTAGGAGGTGGTTATGTTATGAAGCTGCATGGCTTGACAGGTGAATTATTGTGTCTTCAACCGGAGTGTCTGGAAAATTGTTGATTAAACTTCCTGAGCTCCTATATCATTGTTCACCGAGCAGCATGAAGGTACTGTCGCTTTCCAACACAGCCAACTATGTTTGTGGGCGCGTCCCCTCCCCTCATCTTCCTGCCCTTCCTCTACCAGCCTCTACATAACCTCTCCCCTCTCTTCCTCTCTCTCCCCCAGAACTCGTCAGGTAAAAGTGACCACAAGATATGTGTGCTACATAGTGTCTCTGTCACATCAGCACGCAACTCTACCAGTTATTTGTGTCGGCGATAGTACACATTCGTATATTGGCAGATGTTGTTTTTGCAAAGGTGATAATTGTGTGAGTGGTGAGGATATGTGCTCATCTTTATTGTCAGTTGTGATAACAACACGCATAACCATTAGACTGTATCACGACTGCCCAAATGACCATTGTAGTCGATATATAGGCATAAAACACCCAAACTCAATTCCATTTTCATCTCACACAACACGGTTTGATCTACTATGTTTTTCCCCAGAACTAAATCTAGATATCCTCCATCAACATGTAGGTGTGGGAAGGAGTTGAGAATGGATGTAAGTTGTAATTGTTTACAAAGTCATGAGGTTTATTGCCGCCAGAAGGTGTAACTCTTATCCCACCAAACACAGTGTGGGAGGCAATAAAATCGCCAAGATAAAATATAGGGAAATGCTGTCTGGTTGAAAATACAGTTGAATCACCACCCTGAAGGTTAAGATAAACATTACAGATGAGCAAGAGGCTATCATTAACTAAAATACGAAACAGCTAATAAAGGGATGACGAGGGTCGGGCAGGGGATATTTAAAGAAGACTGTGGGGAAAAGTGGGGAACAATAACATAAGTTTACCCTATAATTTGTACATCCATTTTCTTCAGACATATTAGATGCGGTAAAAGAAAACAGCTCCTGACGAGGATAGACTGGTTCATTTCTACCAGATATGTTAGTTGTCTTTTTTTTGGCACACAATGTCTGCCAACTTCTCCCTCTCTCACTGCCAAATGTACCCAACTTTTGGTTATAGTCATCTCAAATTACACTAATAATAAAAACAGATCCTAGTTCAGAAAATGATCAAAATACCAAATAATGTTCACTGGGATCAAAATATATTGCATTGCCCAGAAATATCATAGTAGGGGATATTATAGGTAAAGGTACAGAAGTGGACCCTACTGTATAATAGATATTTTACTGTCATTACCCACTATTTTGGACCATTCTAAGACACTTTTGTTCTATGGTTTTTCTTCCTCAAATGCCCCGTTTCCAAGATAGGGCATATTCAAATGGAGCATTTTGAAAATAGCCTGACTTTACCTGACCTGACCTAACCAAACCTAGACCGCATAAGACTACCGGGACCTAACCTGGGCAAACTACCGGGACCTAACCTGGGCAAACTACCGGGAAATAATCGTGATAAAGTACAATAAATGACAGGGGTAAAATACTAGGACCCAGCCGGATCTGGCAACACTGCTGAATTCAGGTCCACTTCTGTACTAATACCATATTATACTTTGAATACTATAAAGCGCCTCGATTCCTTCAAATTATGTAAGCAAACATAACCAGATTAATAATAAGAATGGTGGCCTACTGCTTGGGTTAGTTTGGAGGAGTCAGTTGCTCCAGATTTACCAACTCTCTACTATTCCATGAAAGCTCAAAGAGTCTGTCAAAATATACTATTATTGGTATAGTGAAACCAGTACAGCTGGTTGCTATAGAATAGGCCCCTTCACAAGCCCAGGCCCCGTGTAGGCATAATCTGGGTTGGAAGGGTCAATTCCGTGACGTTCATCAGAAGTAAATAAAATTCAAATCTGGCGCTGTACTGATAGTGGAGCCACCTGGAGGTGGTGAGGTGAGGTATTAAGCCCCTCCTCCGCTGAATACCGCTCGTCCACTCTGTCGCGGAACACACGCCTGTCAACATCTACGCTCCTCGCTGCTACGCTATGGTATTGTGTCGCGTGTTCCTGCTAATTTTTCTTTTGTGTTCTAGTGGCTGGCCTGCTTTGCAGATGTATATTGTGTGTTTTCTAGGAGGGTTTTTAGGTGTTTATGGGGGTTTTTTCTTCGTTAGGACTTAGTTCTTTCCTTAAGCGAAGGGGGCTTTTCAGCCCCTGTTTTCGGAGTTTTTCTCCGTCTGTCCCCTATTTCACTGTCCCTCCTGCCACTAGTACATTCTTCATGTGTATTTTATCGGGGTTTTCTGGGGTTTTTAGCGAGGTTAGTGGGTGCCACGTGGGACTTCCCCACCCCACGTGGTGACCACATGGGGTCTTTGCAGCCCTTCCTCTTACCTCCCCCGATTATTATGTGTCCCCTCTCGGTAAGGGGGAGGGAGAATTGTGCCCTGGTTCTCTCTTCCTCTCCCGAGCGGGGTTTTTTTATTTTATTTTGGGGTTTTTTCCATTATTTCAGCCTGGAGTGTTTCTTCTCAGGCTATCGGGTCCCCTCCTACCCCTCCTTCTGGTTCATCGGTCCGGGGGGGCCCCCTTTTTTACCCGCTCCATGTGGCGGACGATTATGGTTTTACGGGGTTTTTTTCCCTGGGCGGCTGCGCGAGTGTGGGGGATTGTGTTCTGGTCCCCAGGTTCAGCGGGCGTGTCCCGCGCTTCTTTCCTTCGGGGAGGATGGGTTTGTGTTCCAGTGTTTGCACGTGTTAACCCATGTTTGTGTATTCTTTTCTCCCCCAGCCTACTCGTGCCCTTTGTGCTGCCTCAGGATGTACCGTGCGGGTCTCGCCTGACGGACACCTGCACTGTTCTCCTCACGCACCCTGCTTCACTCCCTTGGGTTACGACCCTTTGGCGTGTGGTGTGTGCCGCCCCTGGGCTGAGTTGTGTCGGGTTACCTCCCCTTCTGCCCGCTCCAAGCTCCCTGCCCTTGCTTCTCTTCGTATGGCGTGGACGAGGGCTAGGAGAATGGCCCACAAACGAGACGGTTCTTCTTTGGCGTGGGTGGACCCGATTTTGGGAGCGGACCTGGGTTTATTCAGGACCCGTTACCCTTCTTCCTGTCTCTCGGAGTCTCAGGGGCTAGAACCTCCTGAGGCCCGAGAGATTGAGCCTGCTTCCCTAGACGGTACTACGACTCCTTCTCGGGGCTTATCCCCCCGGGAAGCGAGCGAGTCTGTCGCGCTGGTTCCCCCGACTGCCTCACCGGTACAAGGGCCCAGCAGGGAACCCCCAGCTTCGCCTCCTGCTAGAGCTGGCTCCTCAGGCCTCTTTAGAGGACGCAAGCGTTCGGCTAAAAGGTCCCGCCACTCCAGGAAGTCCCGTGCTCGTCGCCGTTCTCCTTCCTCCTCGTCTTCGTCGTCCTCTTCCTCTTCTTCGTCGTCGGGGAGCTCTCCTTCGCCCGCCCGCAATTCCCGCTGGGGTAAGCGGGGGGGGGACAGCCCCTCGTCGAGGAAGATAGTTAAGATCTTCCACACCCTTATTCCTCACGCTTTTCCTGGGGCTTCCGTCGCGCAACCTCAGGCTGTCGCTACGGAACCCGCTCCTGTTCCCCCGCCTCCCGCTGCTGCTCCCGTCGAGGGCTCGAGTCCTCCCGGGGATGTGGGAGTCCTTTTCGTGCCTCCCGTTTCCCCAGGGCTCGAGTCTCCGTCGGGGGACGTAGCTGAGGAGTTGGTTACCTCCGCACCCCCGTCCCCGTCACCCCCTCCTTCAGGAGACGGATACCTTCCCTACTCTTGGTCTCTCCTCCCTCCTGCTTGGACCCACTCTTCGGAGGAGGGCAGACTGGTGGCCTGGTCTCCGGACACAGCTCAACCAGACGTGTGGATCCGGAGGGATGACGTCGTGGTGAAGTGGGGGGCGGATGAGAAGGGCGAGGCTATTCCCTTCTACAAGGTCCGTCCTATCTCAGCGCCCTTACCCACTTCAGCTAGGGTGTCCTCTGCGGCTACCCTGGACGCGATGGGTTTCCTGGTGGAGTACAGCCAGCTACACTTGTCCGGGGCTTGGAGGATTGACCGCTCACACGGTAACACGGCTCTCCTCCTTTCCCCGGACGCGTACTTCCCGGGGGATAAGAGTGAAGGGGACCTGGATATTCCAGCCCTTCTCCTTAAGTCCCTGGACCACCAGAGGAACAACGCGCCCAGGAAGCCCCCTCCTCCGTCTTTCCCCGTCATCCTCCCTCATTCCCGGGCTCCCCCGGGCTTGAGGGAGTGCCTGTGGAAGACGGAGAAGGAGCCCCCGGTCCCCTATCAGCTGAAGGAGCCCGATGGTAAGTTGAGGCAGGCGGAGTCTGCTACCCGTCTGGAGCTGGCCCACACCATCTCCACGGGAGCAGCCGCCTCTTTGATTAGGGACTGCCTCAACGCCCTAACAAACTCCTACCACGAGATGTCGGGTGTACAGCTAGCTGACACCCTCTCTTCCATGGCCACCGTGATGGAGGGCGTGGCGGCAATGGCTACCCACTTCATGCGGGAGGAGGCGAAGGCGTTCGCCGAGGCGAGACTGGCAACCCGCCAAGCGGCAGCTAAATCTGCGCCAGAAATGGCACAGAGGGGAGTGGTACGAGCTGTCCCCTTGTCCCCCGCCCTCTTTGACCAACCGGCGACAGACACGATCTTCGCCTCCCTCCCAACGGTAATTAATTTACCAAAGCCTTCCACCTCCAAGTAAGTACCTCTCGTGTTCGTCTTACCCGAGTTGTCACGGGGTGAAATGAAAGGATTTTCGGGTCTACTTTGGGTCCTAATCATTCTGTTTGTCCGTAGGCCACGTGCCCCACAGCCAGCCAGACCAGCCTACCAGCCCCGGAGGCCCTCCCAGCCCTCCAGGCTACCGAGGCCCTCCTATCCCACTCCCCCGAGAGCACACAACAGGCCCTCCCAGAGGGGCCAGCAGCCCTTTCGAGGAAGGGGACAGGTCTCCAAGCCCTTCTCAAAGCCCAAGTCATCCTTCAACCACCCCTCCCAGAAGGACCGCGCCACTTGAGGGTCCCACTCTGGGCTGCCTCACAGGGTGGTCAGCAGCCTGGCCCACCCACGGCTGGGCAGCAAGGATAATTCGCCAGGGCCTGTCATGGCCCTGGATTACTGTTCCGGTGAGTAACTGTCATCCTTACTGTCTGACATATGAATTATGCCTAATCCCGTCCTTGGGCTACCGTTAGGTCAAAATCAGATTTTCCCTTGCGGTCAAAATCTCTGCCTCTCCTGTCATTCTCCCCCCAACCACCCCGGGTCCCTCGGGCCCCGGGGGATTAGGATTAACGGTACTCTCACTGACACCTGTCTTCTCCCGTTACAGCCACTACGTCTACCTCCTGCCTCAACCAAAGTGTCACTTTCGGTCGTCCCGCATGTGCGGGAAATGCGGGAAAAAGGGGTAGTGGAGCGGGCGACGGGAAGGGTCTTTCTTTCTCGTTTATTCACGGTCCCCAAAAAGGATCAGGGAAAAACGAGATTGGTGATGGACCTGAGCAGGCTAAACAAATTCGTGAAAACATTACATTTCAGGATGGTTTCGGTTGCTCAGGTCCGCACAGTTCTGAGGAAGGGAGACTGGTTAGCATCCCTGGATCTCAAGGATGCTTACTGGCACGTCCCGATCCACCCCAGGTTTCGCCGCTTTCTGGCCTTCCAGGTGGGGACCGAGACGTTCCAGTTTACCAGGCTCCCTTTCGGTCTTTCTCTAGCTCCGCGAGTCTTCACAAAACTCGTGAGGGTGGTGGCATCCCGTCTGGCAGAGGCGGGTGTCCCCACCCTCATGTACCTGGACGATTGGTTGCTTCACGCCCCTTCCAAGGAGCAGGTAGCAAACAACGTCCGGGTAGCGAGGGGAGTGCTAGAGGAAATGGGGTTTCTGTTGAACATCCCCAAGTCCTCTCTCACCCCCACTCGCAAGCTGTGTTGGCTAGGAATAGAGTGGGACTCTCTTTCGGCCACCCTCTCTCTCGCTCCAGACAACGCCCGCCGGACCCTCCGCCACGTCCGCCGGGCGCATTTTTTCCCGTACTTTCTCTCGCCGCCAGTGGGAATCATTGCTCGGGTCCCTAAATTTCGCGGCCCCTGCAATGCCCCTGGGACGACTGAAACACAGGAGGCTGACGCGGGAGGTAAACCTCCACCTGTCCCCCACACACAGGGACCTTCCCAGGCAAGTGTCCCCCTCTCTCCACCGCCTCCTTCGCCCCTGGCTACATCCCGGTGCCCTGCGTCAGCGGGTCCCCTGGGTGTTCCCTCCCCCGGGGATTACGGTGGCGACAGACGCATCGGACGTAGGCTGGGGATACCAGTCTTGCCTGGGACATCAACGGTGCGGGGGATGGAAGGAAGGGGAAAGGCTACTGCACATCAACGCCCGGGAGTTGATGGTAGCGAAGGAATGGCTCAACAGACACCCTCAGTTTGCCAGGATAGGCGTCCGCTTCGATATGGACAACGTTGCGGCCGTGCAGTGCCTACAGAAACAGGGCACCGTACGGTCGGAAATTCTCCTGTCCCTGTCAGAACAGATTTTCGCAATAGCGGCCAAGAGGGACATTCACCTCTCGGCCCGCTACGTGCCAGGGCGGGAGAACGATTGGGCGGACGCCCTATCCAGGTTCAGGGGGACGTCAGTCGAGTGGCAACTGCGTCCCCTTGTGTTCGAGTCTCTCTGCCTTCGCTACGGGACACCGGAGGTGGACCTATTCGCCTCCCCATCCACGGCCCTACTCCCTCTGTTCCTGACTTTCTCATCCAGAACAGAGGCGGGAGGCCCGGACGCCTTCACGGAGGACTGGAACAGGTGGGGTCATCTCTACCTCTTCCCACCCCCAGCCACTTCAGTCCTCCTGAAGGCGATCCTCAAGCTGCGCACTTTCAGGGGGAGGGTTCTCCTCATAGCCCCCCGCTGGCCAGCACAGCCGTGGTTCGGAGAGTTGTCCCGGTGGTGCCCGCATCCCCTTCAGTTGGGATCGGCGTGCCTCTCCAGCACCCTGTCTGCACCACTCCAAGCGTCACTGAAACTACACGCTTGGAGTTTCTACGGGGAGTCCTCAGCAAAAGGTTCACTAAGGAGACAGTGGACAAGATGTTGAGGGCTCATCGTCAGTCTTCGGTGCGACAATACGAATCGTGCTGGAAAAGATTCCAGGACTTCTTGCGAAGACACCCCTCCAGGGTCATCTCGGAGGACACAGTCCTGGAATTCCTCACGTGGCTCGCCGATTCCACCAACAGGGCCCCGGCGACGGTGCTTGCGCATCACGCAGCCCTGTCTGATCCCCTCCTCCTGGGTTTTAACATTAAGGTTTCGGAGAGGCCTCTCTCTCTCCTGAGGATGGGGATTCGGGCGGGGACCGCACCTCACCGGGCCCAGGCACCCTCCTGGTCCCTTCATCGTGTCCTTTCCTACCTGACCTTCGAGGGGGTCCCTCTGGAGGTTTGTCACCTCCTCCAGAAAGCTCTCTTCCTGCTCGCCTTAGCTACAGGTTACAGGGCTTCTCAGTTGGCAGCCCTGACCCGTCACACAGCCTTTTCTTCAGTAACCCCTAACCTTACTTCCTTAACCATTTCCCCCTCCCCTGCTTTTCTAGCTAAGAACGAGCAGGCTGACGACAGAATTGGCCCTCTCGCAGTACCCTCGTTCCTGAGGGATGGAAATTTCCACCCCCTCTGCCCAGTCCACGCCTTTGTTGCATACGTGGAGGCGACGAGAGGGGCTTCTCCGGACCACCTCTTCTACAACTCTAGGTCCGGTAACCCTCTCTTCCCTAGGTCAATCGCTCGCCTTCTCTGCCGAGTGATAGAGAACGGGGATCCCGGACACGCCCCGAGGGCTCACAGCGTTAGGGGCGTGGCCGCCTCCCTCGCCTTCCTCAGGACTCACTCGGTGGAGAGGGTCAGGGATTTAGGGGGCTGGGCGTCCACTTCTTCCTTCAGGACGAGGTACCTGTTCCACTCGCTCTCCCCTACCCCCTGTGTGGCTATGGGTACTCCACCTCCTATTCCCCAGGGTCCCCGCGGGAGACACATGGGGGGGAGGGGCCGCCCGAAGAGAAAAGGTCGGGTGATTTAAGTCCCGTCACATCATCCCAGACCTCATCCACATCTTGTACAGCTTCATACTCATCCCCATTCTTCACGTGTACATATGGTGAAAGAGAATCTATAATAAATTACATTGTTACGGAATTCTTGTGTATTCATTTTCCAAACAATTATTAACTAAGATGAGTGACAGGAGATATTATTACACAGGATATCTGGATCCTAGTGTCCTCCTTCATCCCCTCGGGATTACATTACCTGAGCGAGGGCCATAGCCCTAACTCAGAAGACTTGAATAAGGGGGGGGGGGGGAATGGGGGGGGGAGGAAAAGGGGGGGGGGAGTATCCATGGGAACCTCCCCCCTCCTCTCCTAGACCCGAACCCTCGAGTCTACCTATAAAGACTTTATGTGTAACAATTCTGGTCTATAACAGAATGGTCTACGGTTATATGGTATACGCTACTTCTCCCCCACCACGGCGTTTCACCTAGCCAGTGTCGGGAGGGGCGTTAGCTGCTGCCTCACCGGGCTCGGTTACCTTTCCTGCCCTCCGCTCTCAACCACTCTTAACTAGCACGTGATTGCCTCCACCTCACCTCCCACCTACCGCATCGCATGCTTAGCAACCAGCTGTACTGGTTTCACTATACCAATAATAGTGCATTTGTCGCGGCTTCTAGCCGCTTAAATTGTATTTATTGGTTTGTGAAACCAGTACAGCTTCTACTGTCCCACCCACCTCCCGATGCGGCAGACACTCACTTCTTTCTCATTGGAGTGGACGAGCGGTATTCAGCGGAGGAGGGGCTTAATACCTCACCTCACCACCTCCAGGTGGCTCCACTATCAGTACAGCGCCAGATTTGAATTTTATTTACTTCTGATGAACGTCACGGAATTGACCCTTCCAACCCAGATTATGCCTACACGGGGCCTGGGCTTGTGAAGGGGCCTATTCTATAGCAACCAGCTGTACTGGTTTCACAAACCAATAAATACAATTTAAGCGGCTAGAAGCCGCGACAAATGCACTATTATATATACAATATGAATATTCTGCATTAAGATTTTCATCTAATTACATTATTGGTCTGTTTTTTAAACAGACAAGAACGTACCAGCTCCATTATTGCCTTTTTCACGAAATGCAATGCAGGTCAATATAATTTACACCTTGAAATTACACAACTAAGTGTACTTCTATGAGACTAATAAACTTATATACTGAAATGTACTGTAACGAGACTGGGGGCGGTAAGCAAGAACATTCATGGTATTGACGATGGCGTGGTATCGGTCCGACAACTCCCCAACCACAATACAGAGCCATCGTACCAATACCACACCATCCTCAACATCACGAACGTTCTTGCATACGGCCCATATTTCCAAATTCTTACTATTTATATAGAAGGGAATCTATTAACTTTTGCCAGAATATGAAAAAAAAATTCGCACTATGATATACAGTACTCAGAGGTGAATAATTCAGAGCAACGACATGTTAGAAAGTTTTGTGCTGTACTGTACATGTTTTATACATATTTTTGTACATTACGTGTACATGGATTTTTTTCCATAGGTAACCTAATTCCTATGACTTATGCTCTTACTAACTCAATGTGTCTAGGCATCTCGAACGTATTTGGACATGACTTTGACCTTCTTACAAATTATGATTCATTATCTTTTTCAATAAGAAAGAAAAATGTAGTTTGACCCACTCCCCTCCTTTTACCTAATAATTATCCTCTACCAACTCCATAGTCTATACTCGCCCATAATTCCTTGTTGCTAGTTCCCATTGTAATAGAAAAAATCTATGTCCTCCACACCTGTTTCTTATTTCACCTGGCCGTAAAACCTATAATGACCCCCATCAATCCCACGTCGGTGCAACGGAGGAAGGGAGGGGAAGGCTTGTGCTTGTGGTGGAGCCCGATAAGTGCCACCCCTATTGGTCACTGCCAGCTTTTTATGAATGTGTGTGTGTGTGTGTGTGTGTGTGTGTGTGTGTGTGTGTGTGTGTGTGTGTGTTGAGGGAGGTTGTCTATACAGTCTAGGGTAGCTTGGTTGTTCATTGCAGGTTTGGCCATTGTGTGCGTGTGTGAAAGACGCAGTGGAAAATATATGTGTTGTGATTATGTTTGAAGGTGAGCATCGATTATTGGTGCCCCTCTGATAATGGGGCACTATATATGTATGTATCTATATATGCATTCTATTGTGGTGTGAGCTTAGCGTAGAGCCCACCGTTGTCGTGAATGGTAGAGTCGGTTTGGCGTAGTGTGGGTGGGGCTTGCTCTTGTGTGAATAGGGTGTGGTTTGAGTGTGTTTGACTTTAAATAAGGTGTGTTTGAATTTTAAGTGATGGGAGTGTGGCTAGTGTGTGGTGTACTATAAAATTAATGGTGTGAAAGTGTTTGATTTTAGATGGGGCTTGATGTGGGTGTGGTTGGATTTAAAATATAATGAAAGGTGTGGGTGTGGTTAACTTCAAATATATAGGATATGGTGTGTGTGCTGTAGGTTTAATTGGATGTTGTATAGGAAACTCATATATCCATGAATACAACGTTGCCACATCATAGGGTTGGCCAGAAGAGGGTGGCAATGAACTCATGGTCACAATGGTACAGTCATAGTCAATAGTCGTGCATCACCTTCGAATTTACGGCCTCGAAAAATGATGCGAAACTATAACTGTTGTTCCCTGAAGTGTTGGGTTCATAAGATTCAACTCTCACGTCTCACTTTCATTCATTCGATGCAGGACTTTTGACCGTGACTGTACATATATGGTGAGGATGTTGTGTAGTGTACATTATATGGTGTAGATGTTGTAGAGAGTACACATGATGTGGGTGTGATTATGTGTAAATATAGGATGCGGAGGGATTGTAGATATATGGTGTTGATGACGTGTTGTTGTGTAACTATATGGTGTGGGTGTGGTGTAGTGTACACTCGCGCACCACAATCTCTAGCCCACCTGAGTTTGGGGCGGCTATAGGATATGCCTCGGATCCTTTCTGGACGACAGCCCACTGAAACTATCACAAGGTCAGACCCGCACCAACAGAAATTATTCGAAAAATTGAAAAGGGGTCTGACTCACTGTGTCATGTAAACCTTATATACAACTCTTTCTGTGGTTATACTATACAATAGTATTTTGGCTGCAAAAATTAATATATTTCATTACTGCATTTTAATTTCTCAAATATTTGCATGAAAGAGGGACACAAAAGAATATACCAATAAGCTTTCAAGAATTACAATTAATTAAAACGAAGCACTTCCATACCACCCAGTGAACACACAGGTATTTAGTGTGTGTATATGTGTGTGTGTGTGTGTATATAGCCTACTGTAACATCAAGATTCTTCCTCAGAAATTATTTCCTTAACGCGATTAATCTCATGTATATTGTTAAATTATCTAGAACGATTTTTTTTTTTTTTTTTTTTTTTTTTTAAGTTCATTTTGATGATAGTGACTCGTCCTGAAGCTCAGTGTTTTCCTCAAACTCATTCTTCATTCTTTCAGTCATTCTGCCGTGTGTGATCTGATTAAAATGGCGTTGCTTTTCAGATATTATTTATTACTTCACAATAAATAAAATCGCCATTGTTGTATAAGCCGAGCGTTTGATAATGAGATAACACCGTATTTGTATGACAATGGCATGCAGTGTAATTTAATTTTTATATCAATATGCAGTAATTACAGTCCCCTATGTATCCATGCTTTGGCTGACTAACATTAACAAAAGTAAGATGAGATTAACATGAAAATGAACATGAAGAATATTGCGTGTGTGACCCCGAAACACCAGCAGTGTGTCTCCTCTCCGTATGAAAAGATGGAATTATTGTAAGATAATATTGAGAACGGCCTCCAACCGCCAGGGAGATTGGGGGGAAGATCTATGATCCCACAGCCAGTGGTGTGGGCCCAAATCCACGTTACCACAAGAGCTACAAGTGGGGCCGCACCTTCCTTGAGACCAGCCCTGAAGGGACTATAAGGGGGAGGGAGTTTACACTGCTGCATGCAAAGGGATAATGCACCCTCGTGTGCTGGCGGTCCACACAGCAGTGGGGGAAAAAAAAGCCTCCGGTTGCAGTACACCTCAAGTGGATTTTTAATCCATGTGGGCAGATCTCGTCAAATCCACTAGAAAGTTACCAGATCCTACATAAATCTTTATTTTAGCCCTGTGTGGGATGGCTAATTATTATTGGCTAATTATTATTGGGCAGGAAACTGATTGGTAATAAACTTCAGTCAGCCAGTGTGGATTTTCTCCTCATTATTAAGAAGGTTATTTTTCTGTTTTAAAGAATCAGTAGCTCGCCCCCTCTATTTCCTGCACTTAGGCATAACGGCTGCCTTAATGCATTTAGGTTTGTACCCGCTAACCGTATTGTGTTGTTTCACTTCCTGTCATCAATTCACACGACAAGGTCACTTAACTTAATGGGGCTGTGGACGGTAGGTTGTGGCTGAGGAAGAAGGTGGAAGAACAAGAAGAGAAGAGGAAATTGTGGTAGAAATGGGAAGAGAGCAGAAAAATGGAGGCAGGGGTGGAGGGAGAAAGAGGAATAAGAAGGAGGGAAGAGGAAATGGTGGTAGATGTGAAGAGGGAGTAGAAAAATGGTGGTAAATGTGGAGAGGGAGTAGAAAAATGGTGATGAGAGGAAAGCGTGAAAGAGTAGAATAATGAGAGAGAGAGAGAGAGAGAGAGAGAGAGAGAGAGAGAGAGAGAGAGAGAGCTTGCAAATAGGAACAGACCTAGTGGTCCTTATTATGTATAAAGTATACAGATATACCCATAGTTTCCATGTACTACACATACATGTACAGCCGACAGCATAAATAGGCGTCCAGCCCATGTATTAAAAATAATGCTATTTTGACCAGATAAAGTTGCACTCTGAACCAGTTTCTATTCTAACAACATAATGTAATTCACCATATGAGAAGTCTATCTGTCATCAGTTCTCTATATTTAAATAGTGTTACATCACTAGGCCCATACTTAAGTAGATAGAAATTATGCGAACTTATTCTGCCGAATGTACTTTTGTATGGTACGATCAATATGGGGAGGAGCCAACTGGACGACATCATAGCAACGTCATTTGTCGGTTGCCAGGTGTCGCCGAAGAATTTAATAAGTTACCCCTTCAAGTCAAGAGACACGTGCATTAATTATACACGTTTTATTAATAAAACATATTGTGAAAATTAGTGGTAGGTCTGAAAGTACCTCCGTCAGAGTATAAACCAAATCCAACACCATTAAGAAAAAAAAAATAAAAACGATGTAACCCGGCCCGTGAAACGCATAGTGACTTAAAACCCACTAAACATTGTACTGAAGTACTGTGAATAAAACTGTTAGGATTTATTGGTTGAATTCAAGTCAGAACAAATCAGTGTCACCCTATACAAGTTACTCGTCTGGCCCCACCTTGAATACTGTGTACAAGTTTGGTCACCGTACTACAAAAAAAGATATAGAGAAACTGGAAAAGATCCAACACAGAGTGACTGAGACTGCACCACAAACTTTATGAAGAACACTTGAAAGAACTTTACCTATTCAGTTTAAGAAAACGTTGACTCTGAAGAGATCTACTTGAGGTTTCTAAAATTTTCCAGGGCTTTAGTAACCCCAGAGCTCACGATTACTTTACCATCGATCAAACAAATAACACAGGAAATAATGGCTTTAAGGTAGTTGGCAAGCGTTTTCACTCAAACGAAGCGTAATTTTTCTTCATTTATCAAGTGGTAAACATTTGGAATGGTCTTCTCAGTGACGTTGTTAACTGTCACACAGTAGAGACATTAAAAAAATATCTGGACATACACCTAGCGAACAATTCTCACCTTGTGCGCTTCGTATCCGAATATATAATCTAGAAGCAGTAAATTCATTAGGGGGTAGTTAGTACACCTCAGCACACGGTTTTATGCTCCCGTGAAAAACCTGCACTGGAACCATAAACAACCCTCACCTCACACTGTTTGTTTCCAAACAATTCATCTGGAAAGAACAAATCTCGTTCACGTATGAAATTTATTCTTATCTTTTTCAGAATAGTGCAAGCAGTTGAAGCTGATAACATGTATCTTGTAGAACAGGCACAGGTTATATGTTTTCCTTACTGTTCTATATTGATTCATGCTAGTTTCTCCATATTACACGGAAAGTGGTGGGTGGGGTGGAGTCGTCTTCTTGTCGATGTTTTCCCTCACTCTCGTGAATTAGATAACTTTGAAAAGCCAAACAACCGTGCAATGATCACCAGATATGTTGCTGTTTGTAGGGCCCTTGTATTTCTTTGATTCGAATCCCCCAACCAAATGAGGCGATATCTATCTTAGTTCATTACAACACAACACGAACGCCCGATCCAATCCATACCATATTGCTGTATTAGTCTACTCCGTCCCACCTGGCAAAATATCCACAATAATCAATTGGTGGTCTGTATGTCAGCTATTTATCTTGTTCCATGCCTGAATGAACGAATAAATAGAAGAACAAAAACATGATTAGTA
Organism: Petrolisthes cinctipes; assembly: GCA_033782935.1. NCBI lineage: Eukaryota > Metazoa > Arthropoda > Malacostraca > Decapoda > Porcellanidae > Petrolisthes > Petrolisthes cinctipes. The sequence goes on from JAWQEG010007555.1 coordinate 20,972, forward strand.
TATAAAGGAAGAAGAAATAAGACTCTACTTGCCCTGGAAGACCCTATAAGTCGTGGGAGAAGGTGATGTAGTGTTGAGGTGGAACTGGATATATGGTCTAAGAGGCCAGCCATTTGAAGGAGACCAAACACTGAAGGGGTCATCTTGGTTTACGAAGATAAATTTTAGCTCCAGGAAATGTGGTGGGTGAGGAGGATTTGGAGAAGGAAGAGGAAGAGAGTTAAAATCAGTAAATGAGAGGAGTGGGAGAGAAAGAGTGAAAAAAATGGTAGAAATAAATATAGTAACGAAATTATAGATGAAAAAAAAAATGAAAAGAAAAGAATAAATAAAGTGCTGGGGAGAAAGAGGTTGTGGAGAGGGACATCTAAAAAATAAAAATAAAGTAGGAGTGAAGAACGAATGAATCGAAAAGTACAATAGAGGAAAGAAATAGAAAACGTGATATCGGCAGTATTTGGAAAGTGCAGAACTAATGTGTGTGAATACGAGGACTTGGTGGGAAGGAAACACGAATACTGGTATAGCAATAATGGAGGTTGGCTGGAGGTAGGAGAGGGGATGGGATACAGGGAAGGGCAAGAAAGAGAGAGAGAGGTGGGCACGAGGGGAGGGGGATGTGTGCAGAAGGAGGGAGGGGAATTGGGTGGGCAAGGGAATGGAGGAGGGTGGAGAGGGGAGAGGGATTTGAGGAGGTGGACAGAAGGTCGGATGGGAGAGGGGGGGGTGAGCAGAAGGTGGGATGGGAGGTGGATGGGTAAGATAGAGGGGAGGGGTGATGGGACTGGTCAGGAGGAGGTAGGAGAGGGGGATAGAGCATCAGGGTTGAGTTATGAGGTTGGTAATTAGATGCTATCCAAAATAATTCATTCTGCAACATTCCCTCTGACAATCGTTTTTCAAAATGCCTTGAGTGTGTGGTATGTATGCCTGTATAATATATCGTGCTGTAGGAGTGTCGAGCAACTTTATTGTCGCCTGTACAATAAGGAGGAGAAAAAATATAAAAGAGGGAGAAGAGAGATTAATAATAAAGTAGTAAGAACACCAGCAAAGACGGACGGAGTAAAAGAATATCGTAGGCTTAGACGTGAAGGAAAATAGAGAGAGAGAGAGAGAGAGAGAGAGAGAGAGAGAGAGAGAGAGAGAGAGAGAGAGAGAGAGAGAGAGAGAGAGAGAGAGAGAGAGGAATATTTAAGATGTTTAAGAGGGAAAGATAAGGAAGCAGCAAAATTATTGGATTATTTCCTACTCCGGCTTTTATGTATTTCAAGGCTTGGGATGTGAAGTGAAAGAGAAGGAGGAGGAAACATGGATGGGCTGAGGCAGGATGAAAAGAGGAAGAGGAGAGGAGAGGAGGAAGGTTGAGACAGGAAGAAAAGGGTGGAGGAGAAAAGGGGGATGTAGAGGAGAGGAAGGGAGGAAAGAGATTAGATGAGATGAAGAGAGGGAAGGCAAATTTGCAAACAGGAGGAGTGGAAAAAATGGGAGAATAGAAGGTGAAATAGCAATAAAATAATAATAATAATAATAATAATAATAATATACCGGTATATATATATATATATATATATATATATATATATATATATATATATATATATATATATATATATATATATATATATATATATATATATATATATATATATATATATATATATATATATATAATAGACAAATGGTAGACCCAAAACAACGATACACCAACTGACACCAACGACGTCAATATATATTATAAGTTCTCTTTTTCGACAGCCTTCAAGGAGGACGAGCGAGTTATTCAACAAATTGTTAAGAGGAACATAAAACTGAGTACGCCTAACACCAGGATCAATTTTATCATCTACTACAAAAACTCCAAGACAACGAACCTCCTGCTCAAAAAAAGCACAAGACAGACCAACGATAAGCTCCAGAAATCCCACGTTATATATAAGTATACATGCACATTTTGGGACTGTGCAACCCAGCCTTCCACTTATATGCCTAAGCATGATGACAATGAAGCTTACACGTAGCCTGTTTTATCATCTATCATCAGGAGCCCCTTAAAACCACCACAAAAAAAACCCACAGAGCCACGCTAAAGAGAGAAACCATAGTAGAATATGCCGAAACATGACATCCAAGACTCCTGGAGATTGCCGATTTTGAGAGCCCTTTCATCAAAGAACATGCCCCGAGCCTTAATGCACAAACACTCGATTAGCAGCTACTCCCCAGCATGAAGAGGTCCTTCCTCCACCACAGCGAGAGACCGAGAGATGATGTCACACAACAACCAGCTAATGAATGAAGGACTTACCTGACCTTACCATCAAGACCAATAAGACTAAGTTAGTGTTATTGGTCTTGCTTACCATTTCCTCCTATACCTAGCCCGCACAAGGGGGTATATATATCGCTGATATAGCACAAAACTTTTATGACATTCTACAACCAACCATTGTCCAGTCAACACCTACTACCAACGCCGCCACTTCCCCTATGCCGACAGTCTTGTTGGCAAGGTGAAGTGTTTTAACCATTTGAAATGCTATGGCTCTGTTACCTGCGAAGAGCAAGACTACTTCGTCCACAGGATGGGCAATTCTTCTCTCTGCCGCCACTACCTCGCCACCATCACTGGGGAACGGTGAGGAGGTGTCCTTCCCTGCGGAGGAAGGGAGGAAGGGCCTGGAGGCTACTAAAGTAGACGGACTTGATGGTGGGCAGGTCCTAAGCTCACTCCATGCCCTTGGGAGGAAGACGGCTGATGCCCAACCACGTCAGCGACGACAGCAGCAGGCAGACATAGTCACCGTCTGCACCAAGACTGCTGTTGCCTTAGCTGCAGAAGGGCTAGGTCGTCTCTCTGACCTCCTCCTGGACATCTTCAGGAGAAATGTCTTGCCACCAATAACCATTTCTCTTGATCTACAACCACCCACCACCACTACAATCACCACCACCAAGAAACAAGGCAGCAAGACGGCATGACGGTGGAGGAGCGGAGCTGATGCGTCACCATCCCCACCTCCGGCCCACACTCATCCCCGGTTAATGATGCCACGTCCACTCAACTGGGGGAATTGTGGAAAGGCACCACCATCACCATCACCACCACATAAGCCTTCCCAACAAGACCCCGAGACTGAGGAGGACACTGGGGACACCGACATCAGTTCCCGATATACCCTCCACCACCATCAGAGATGACACCACTGACAACAATATGGACCTGTAGAATGAAGGGGAGTGGCAGACGAAGAGGAAGAGAAGGAGGAGGAAGACTGACAGTCCACCTATCTCACCCGCCACCCACTGTCACCGTGGACTTTTGGATGACCGCATCTCCTCGCCTCGCCCTGCTCCAACAATACATCTCCCGTTGCCATCGTATACGTAAGATGGCTCCAATCTGAAACAAATCATTCAATCTGGAACAACTGAACAACTTTGCCAAGCAACAGGCCAACATTATATTTGTTAATCTAATCAAGTTTCCGTGCATATTATTGAGATATAAAAACACTTAGTGTACCAACAATTATAAAATCCCCATATCGGTCTTTCCTCACGGTTCGTAGTTGCAAAAGCATTAATTACTAAGCTACTATTTTGTCGGTAAGCGATCATTAATGTCTAGATTCATACTTTGAGGAGGAAACTCTTCGACGGATTCGAAATGATCCTGGAATACCTTTGGTAGCGAGGTCACTATTGCAAACAAACAAACACGTGCAAACTCTGAAATATTTTATATATACCGTCCCAGAAGAATAAAAGGTTCTAGAGAGATTTGTCGCAGTAGTTCTGCTTTAAGGATGGTGCGTGACCACCAACACCACCACCACCACCTACACTTTGTATCTCCCGCACGGCCTGTGTATTATCAAGGTGTTTATGGAGTGAGAATGTGACTAATTTGAGCAAGAGTTGTGGGTACTATCACAGAAACTATTATCATTGTAGTATGTAAGAAATTATTAACGCAAGATGCTCGTGTAAACCAAACATAACGCGAATACGTAGTTATACTCTCTCTCTCTCTCTCTCTCTCTCTCTCTCTCTCTCTCTCTCTCTCTCTCTCTCTCTCTCTCTCTCTCTCTCTCTCTCTCTCTCTCTCTCTTTAGCTTTGGCAGTTATGCTTGCAGCAGAAAGGTCATCAAGACCCCATGACCTCTATTGATTGTGTGTGTGTGTGTGTGTGTGTGTGTATGTATGTGTTTGTTTGTATGTGTGTGTGATTGGACTGCGTGTTGTCTGAGAAGTAAATATAATTTTGGTTGGAATGACGAGAAGCGAGGCGGCTGGCAAGTCAGATGAGCTTCCATGGGTCATATTTAATATGTATATATAAAATAGAAAAAAAATGATACAGCGTTTTATTTTGCTCATACAACACAGATGCCCAAGATGATATTAAGCTTTCCAGGGGATATGAACCCCTGGAAGGCCCCCATCATAGATAATGGTCGTTGGAACATAACAAGAGATGAAGGATCCTTTTTAGAGGTGATTGCCCACTTCCACAGACGAGAAACATTGAAATTCACACACACACACACACACACACACACACACACACACACACACACACACACACACACACACACACACACACACACACACACACACATATTAAAAAAAAAGAAAAAAAAAATTTGACTTGGGAATATGCATATAAGAGAATTCCCCCGAAAAAAAAAAAAAAAAAAAAAAAACGACTGTGACATCCATGAAACCCCAAATGGAAGTACCCAACACAATGGGAGTCGTTGATGGCTCTCATATGCAACATCAGTCTGTTACACTCCACAGCCTGACAAAGCAACCCCCCCCCTCCCCCCCAGATCTTTGTCTCCCTTGGCCAGTCAACTGCCAATCTGCTAATTTCCAACCAGTAAACCTGCTGAACTTATCCCTCCATTCTATCTACTGTCTACCTCTTCCGCGTTCTCTCTCTCTCTCTCTCTCTCTCTCTCTCTCTCTCTCTCTCTCTCTCTCTCTCAGCATATGCTTCAAGATTCTTTGTTCGGTTCAGGTAGGGAGATTATCCTTACATTAGTAATGGGAGGAATCATGGATTGTACAGCTCCTGACTGAATATCCTGATACAGTCAACACTGCCAACGCATGTTTACCTAGGGTTCAGAGTTTGAGTATATCGACTCATTTCTCTGAATTACAGAGAGAGAGAGAGAGAGACAGGGCGAGGGTTGAGGAGAGGAGGGGAAAGGGGGAGAGAGAAGAGGCGTTGGGGGCATTGGGTGATAACCATTCAGTTGTGTATAACTACAGTGCAGGGTAGGGCAAGAGCGAGAGAAAAAAAAAAAAAATAGCTGAAATTAAATATTTAATATAACATGAAAATGAAATAATCTTTGGGAAATTAAGTTATGAGATAATAGTTAAATGAATACCTCATAATCACGCCAGTAAAATGATACTAATATAACTTTCCTATAGTTCGTTACACACACCTGAGTGGCTATCACCTACCTGATTCCCAACGCCTTCTCTCTCTCTCTCTCTCTCCTCTCTTCTCTCTCTCTCTCTCTCTCTCTCTCTCTCTCTCTCTCTCTCTCTCTCTCTCTGTGCTTCAGATAAATGAGTCAACATACTCCAACTCTGAATCCCAGATAAGCAGGCGTTGGCAGTACTGACTGAACCAGGAAATTCAGTCCGGAGCTGTACACTCTTCGCTTTAGGCATAAGAAAATTTTACTGTTATTCATGGTGGCAATATTAAATCTCTCACCCATTTCAATTGTACAGTTGGACATAATATAAACTCTTGGTACAGCCGAGATGGAAGATACTGGGCTCCTACTAGAATCAGGTTACTTTGCGACCAATAAGATGTACCGGTAGCAGAAATCATGAATGTGGGATGGCAACGATCAGCAAGTACCGAACAATTGTCACTCGTTACAGGATAGGGACAAAGATCTTCCACCTGGGCTGCACCGCGAATTCCCTGTGTCCAGCTGTACACCTGTTTTACTTCTCATGGGTTTGATTTTGTCGTAAATATAATGCATTCGTCACCAGGATCTAGCACTCCGTCGTGTATTTTAACTTGTAAAGGAAGAAGAATGTATTAATAGAATAAGTCTTTAGATTACTTCATATTCATAATTAAATCTACTTTTAGGCTTTCTGTGTCTAACTATAATATTTACTTTTAAAACATCGTCAATTTCACAGAACAAGTCTTTATATATCGGTAAATAAAAGGTTGTTTAATTTCTCACATTTTTATGCTATTTTTCTTTTCGCACGAACCTTATATTTTATAGAAGTCCTGAACGGAAGCCGTGAACAGTTTAGTTGAGATGGAGGGTCTTTTTGGTTTAAATTCTCTCACTACCTGCGAACAACTTAAAAGAAGGAGTGCCATCTTTTAATACAGCTATTAATAGTTATACATAATTTTCTTTTAACGAAATGTTTTCGTGTGGATCTGATAATATCTAAGGTTTCAAAAAAGATCTAAACTACTTTTTATTAAATTAAAGGTGAAGGGACTTTCGAACTGATGTTTTCTGATTAACTGGTTGATGGTGTGAATATGTCTTGTTGAATAGCAATTACGGAATCCTGCCTGTTCTTTTGGTTGAATTTTCATGCAGTAAAATTTTCATGTGAATTTTATTTTAGATGAGGGATTAGTTGAAATATATAGGTTGCATTAGTGAACATGAATCATTGGCTTTAATAAAGTATTATCCACCAGGATACTACAAGAAGGATTCTTCCTCAAAATGTGTTTAAAACTACATTGGTTTGGACATCAACACACACCTATAGTGTACACTAATGTAATAATAGCTACAAACTTTTACCTCCCTCCCTCCTAACTCTTACAAAGCCCAATTTGTGTAAGTGAGGCCTCCGAATAATATGGAACTCTCGTGCCCACGATTGCCTTTGCGTGCGTGTGTGTGTGTCCGTACAGTGTAGTGTGTAGTGTAGTGTACAGTCACGGTTAAAAGTTCTGCATCACCTTTGAATAAAACTGCCTAAAAAAATGGTGGAAACCTATATTAGTTGGTTTCTGTAATATTGGTTCATAAGATTCATTCATGTGGCTCATTTTCATTCACTGATGCAGGGCTTCTGACCGTGACAGTACGTGAGTGTGTGTGTGCTGTGGTTTAGTGTGTGTAGTGCGATTGAGTTAGTAATACGGGAAAATGAAAAGAAAAGGACTTTGGATGCAACGTGAATAACTATGCATGTGTGTGTATGTACCAAACTGATCATTCATTTGTACACTCGTGATACATAATTTCTGACCAGAGTGTGAGGAGCAAAAACCTTCGAATTGCCTGGTATTGTTCATTTCCCCACTCAGTGTACATAATTATAGAGGCTGAGTTCGAATGCAGGGTATGTGTAGTGCCTGCCGTTCGTCTCTGGTCAGGGATTACGTATCACGAGTGTACTTTCTGACTGTGTGTCCATCATAGTGTCTGTGGCCGTGAGTGGACGCGTGTGTTCAATTAGAGGGATTGTATGTAAGGAAT
>JAWQEG010007556.1:0-7500 GCA_033782935.1 Petrolisthes cinctipes
AGTAAAGTATGATAAAAAAAAAAAAAAAAAAAAAAAAAAAAAAAAATCATAGCAAATTATCGACAGATATAAAAACACCAATAATTTTGAGTCAGGTTCTCACTATGCATCAAGTTGTTATCATGTGGTTATATTGCTGCACATTATCTGCCTCATTATGGGTTGAGAGTGGTTACCAGAGACCCCCCAACCCACCCCACAACCCCCTTTTTAATTAGAGCAGTGGCAGGTTTATTGTAGGTGTAATGGTTTATGAGACACCTCTTACTGGTCTAACCCTGCCTATAATATGTTTCACAGATTTCCAGCATTTTTTATTTTACAGTAAAGGCAAACAACGTTTATATTCAAGGTTAGATGTATTTTAGAATATGAAATTTTAATTATAACTTTGCACAGCTGTCCTGGAAATAAAATTCATAAGCATTCACTGAACACACACACAGCCTAGGATAAAAAAATCAGTGTCTTCTCTTCCATTTCAAAATAAAACAAATCCCTATATCACATATATAAGATGATAATAATAAGGTGTGTTAAGGTATTCACTCAGTAACGTGTACAGGAGAAACTCGAGACCCATCACCAGTCAGCACAATTCAAGGAACACCAGCTTCAGTTCCATGCAGGTCCACAAAGCTCATTTTCATCTAAATAATTTATTCAAAATAACTTATTCATGCTGCCTTCTGCCGTAATCAAATGAGATCTTTTAATAAACAATATCATAAGTTTAACCTACACCCTGTGTCTTCCCCAACACACACACACACACACACACACACACACACACACACACACACACACACACACAGCCAATCAGGTGCGAAGGAGGGGGAGGCTCCACTGACAGTTCCATGTAACCTGACAATAACATCATCCTTATGACACACACACCTACCAAGGCCTTCAAAGCCCATGTCTCCTTTCTCGTATAAGGTCTAAAAGTGCAGAGCTATATATATATATGATACAACACCAAGCTGGGAAACACAACACAATGTAAAACGAAGCTCAGCAATACATACACACTAGCACCAAGTTGAGATTGAATGTCTGGTTCAATCTCTCTCTCTCTCTCTCTCTCTCTCTCTCTCTCTCTCTCTCTCTCTCTCTCTCTCTCACACACACACACACACACACACACACACACACGCACCTGTTGTCAAATCAATCCTCTTAACAACACTGGAGCGTAATCATTTCTTGTCGCCTCGTCCACCATTCCGTTCATACCATCAAAATCTATTCAATTCACAGGATGCAACATTGCAAAGCCTCTCACAATGCAGGAAAATAAACACATTTTCTCAAGGGTATTTTCTTTATCATGTGAGTCGATTTATTCTATTTTAATCTAAAGAAGCTATTCCGTCATTCACCCTCTCTTTCCTACTACTACTACTACTACAACTACTACTTAACTATTTTACAATTGTTCTCTGTAGTGTTTTAATTAACCATCATATTCGCAAATTTGGTACAATTATTTTCTGTAGTGGATAAACTATTTTTCAAATTATTTTTATAACTAATCCACAAATATTTTACAAAAATTTCTTTTCATCGTTTTTATAACAATTTTACAACTAATTTCTGTAGTGGATAAACTATTTTCTCCAGAGTATTTACATTGTCCAAACTTCTACCACCAAGACCAAAGTTGTCATCCTATAGAAACTATTGGGAATTTCATGTTCCCTTTATAAACTTCTCTTTTAGTTTCCTTTCACATGTTCCTATATATTTACTTTATCTTTAACTTTTTGTTCGTTTTGATTTAGTATAGTATTTACTACTTTTTTTTTTTATTTATTTATTTTCTTTTATGTAAAGTACAATTATTTAATTGAAGATGTCCTTCTGTAAATGTCGTTCTTGGTCCTAATTATATCCATTATTCTTTTTTTTTTTTCTATTTTCAGATATAATCAAATATTATTTCATCGATTACTTTTATCTATTCATTTCTTTATTTATCTCTTGCAATGTGAGGTGAAAATGGCGTTGATTGGTTGTTGCACGAGGCCGAGGTTTTCCTGCCACGTACTGACAGACAGACAGACAGACAGATAGATAGATAGATAGATAGATAGATAGATAGATAGATAAATAGATAGATAGATAGATAGACAGATAGATAGATTGATTGACAGATAGATAGATAGATAGATAGATAGATAGATAGATAGACAGACAGACAGACAGATAGATAGATAGATAAATGCATACGTCCCGTCAACACTGATGAACTACGCCATTTGTCTGGCAACTAAACTGTCAGTAGTCGCACATTTTTATTGCCTGGGAGACATTGAGGGAAGGGTGGTGGCGTGTTGTCCCCCCAAAAAAAAAAATATATAAAAAATAATGATTTTCTCCACAACACATTTAATTTCCAACAGTATCAGTAAGATAATCTATAAACTCCTTCCTTTTTCTACTCTCTACTCTCTACTCTCTCTCTCTCTCTCTCTCTCTCTCTCTCTCTCTCTCTCTCTCTCTCTCTCTCTCTCTCTTGACACTGACTACGAAATCTGAAAAGTTATAAGAGTAGGCCTATTATAAGATTTTTACACCACTCTCAGAAAAAAAAAAAAAAATTAGGCTATTGTTGGTGTAAATCTATTGTTGGTGGTAGGGTATGGCACTTAAAAAAAATTATGGCAGAGAATTCCATTAGAACTATTGCATTAGTTGTGTGGAAATTATTTACGAGAGAGAGAGAGAGAGAGAGAGAGAGAGAGAGAGAGAGAGAGAGAGGAGAGAGAGAGAGAGAGAGAGAGAGAGAGAGAGAGAGAGAGAGAGAGAGAGAGAGAGTACTGGATAAGGTAAATAAATATAATATAGATAATTAATGAAGATTGAGGAGAGGGTGAATAAATTGAGAGAGAGGAGAGAGAGAGAGAGAGAGAGAGAGAGAGAGAGAGAGAGAGAGAGAGAGAGAGAGAGAGAGAGAGAGAGAGAGAGAGAGAGAGAGAGAGAGAGAGAGAGAAGGGACGGAGGGAGAGAGGATGGATGGTTGACTTAAAAGGGAAAGGGTGTTTAAGGGTGACTGATATTGGAGAGTGGCAGAGGTGAGGCAGGAGGGAGAGAGGTAGAGGTGAGGCAGGAGGGAGAGAGAGGTAGAGAGACAGGAGGGAGAGAGGTAGAGACAGGAGATAGAGAGGTAGAGAGACAGGAGATAGAGAGGTAGAGAGACAGGAGGGAGAAAGGTATTATTATTTATATTAAGCTTCTCTACTGTATTTCTTATAGTATAGTTTGGAGGGATATATCAATAGCCTCCAATTCACCAACATGAAATAATTATACCCTCTTGAAAATAAACAGTAAAACGTACAAACTTTCAGGGTAGACTCCCGGACGATGGGTCGAGTCGTCTGGGGAGCGATAGGAAAAGTTTGCACATCTTCTTGACATTTATTTACCTTGGAGTGGTGGCAGGGGAGAAGTAGGCTACTATATGTGTGTGTGGGAAAGTTTGACATTTATTAATTAAGTGACCCTGTGATCGTGTATGAACATTGGAGGCTTCTGAATCCTCCTGACCATGCCACAAAACAAGCTCCTTCCATATAGGTGTGTGTGTGTGTGTTCTTGGCAATTTTTGAAGGACTCATTTATCTTCAATTTTCTGACTACATCACAGGGTCCCTTAGAAAGATGTTCTTTTGCTGGTAAATTGGAAGGTCTCCGATTCCTCCTAACTGTGCCACGAAACAGACCCCCTCTTAGTACCATTGAAGGGGTCTGTTTTTCTGGAATAGTTAGGAGGAATCAGTAGCCTTCCAATTTACCAATAAGAGAACCTCCCCTTAAGAGAGAGACAAAGGGTTCCCCAGAGGTTGCTGCATTGTGTACCCCGGGTCCAATATCGGGTATTATAGATATACTTACAGATTAACCAGGCATTAAAGCAGTCAGCACAGACGCATAGAAAGAGAGACAGACGGACAGACAAACAGACAAGAGGCAGGAAAGAGGAAACGAAGGAAAGGAGGAGAAAGGAAGAATTGAGGATAAAAACGAAAACTATACATAAAGGAAGACAGCCATAACAACAACAACAACAACAACAACAACAACAACAACAACAACAACAACGACGACGACAACAACATACAACAAGGATCACCAACAACCCTGGGCACAAGAGGGACAAATTGCTCTGACTGACTGACCTGCTGACATACTTCTCAACTGACCACCTAACCTAACCTGACAGACCCCCATCTCACACACACACCCAACCCCACTGGTCAACCTCTCACATCCTTAGTAACGTTATATCTTTTGTTTATGTTACCATGCTTGACATAAGTTGCTGTATACACCCAATATATCTGTAGGTTTTGTGGTTTTATTCTCCTTCCTTCATTTCAGTGTTCTTTAAAAATATTTTATGTTAATTTTTAATAGAATTTACTTCATAACAAAAAGATTTAAGTACTTTCGTCGTACTTTCACGTTTGTGTAAGTACACCCTGGAAGTGGAGAAGATGGAGGTGTAAAGATGGAGGTGTAGGTGGAGGAGGAGGTGACGGGGGTGGAGGTGGAGAAGGTGTAGGTGGAGGAGGAGGAGGTGACGGGGGTGGAGAATGGAGAAGGTGCTGAAGGCGGCAGACATTTTCATGGTGGGCGTTAAGACAGGCATGATTTTGACTAACGAAGTGGAAGAGGCTAAAGATTTGCACACAACACGCCACGAAACACCTCCTTACAATGAAGGAGCTTGTTTCCCGACACAATTTGTAGGCACCACTAGCAGCATCCAACGTGTCCTCCCACACACACAACAACACATGAATACCCTCCCTCCTCCCTCCCTCGTTCCTCCTTCAACTCAAACAAGACTAAATTCCCTCCCTCCTCCTCACCAAGTTGGAGAGAAACTCGGGCATTCACTCGCAAACGGACTTCTCTGCCCGAGCTAATGGTGGTGCTGCAGTCATTGAGTGGCCTCTTGTATTGTTCTTATGGAGTCTTCAGCAGGTTTGGAGAGAGAGAGAGAGAGAGAGAGAAGAGAGAGAGAAGAGAGGAGAGAGAGAGAGAGAGAAGAGAGAGAGAGAGAGAGAGAGAGAGAGAGAGAGAGAGAGGAGAGAGAGAGAGAGAGAGAGAGAGAGAGAGAGAGAGAGAGAGAGAGTGTATGTGTGTGTATGTGTGTGTGTAAGTGTCTGTGTCTGTCTGTGTATGTGTATGTGTGTTCCAGTCACTACAACCTGAGAGACTGACCAACAATCACTGACTGGTGTGTGCATGGGAGGGTCAAACTACTCCACCACGAAATTTTTGTATGTGGAAACTGAGTGACCTGGGAACAAAACTGGAGAGCACGAGTTTAATTGCTGCCCCGAACCTCAGTTATAGACAATGTGGGGTGGAGTGGTGGCAGAGAGAGAGAGAGAGAGAGAGAGAGAGAGAGAGAGAGAGAGAGGTGCATGGAGTGTGCATGTGCGATGGAGTAAGAGTGATGTGGGATGGAGAGGGAGTGTGTAGGAGATGGTGGAGGAGGGTAAACTATTGTGATGGCGTGTGTGCGGTGGAGTAAAGGCAGTGTGTGAATGAGGTGTAATGACAAAGAGAGGTGAGTTATAGGCTAGGAGTGGGAGATGGAGAGGAAGTGTGAGTGTGGTATAGTGGTGAAGTGAAAAGTAATGTGGAAGTTAGGCTAAAGGCAGATCGTGTGGTACTGTACGTGTGTGTGAGTCTTGGCGTGGATTGAGGGTGAACTGGAGAGGTATAGGCTAAAGTAAACTGTTGTGAGCTGAGGATTTGAGGAAAGGTTACAGAGTACGGTATGATAAACACGTATGGGGGATATCTATCGGGATGGTTGTCTCGGGAGGTCGTCTGTAAGGAGGTAAACACGCATGGGGGACATCTATGGGGACTGCATCTTGCCTCGTAGTATATGGAATTTCCCCATGAAACAATATACCTAAACGGATAATAAAGTATTGGGAAAGTGCTTTAGTGCATCATCATGTCAGTGAAGATGTGAAAGGCATGTATGATGTTATAAAATGATGTCGTCAATGTGTTGGAGAGCCGTGATCGGGGTCATGGTTCTGGAGACGAAAAAAAAGGAGAGAGAGAGAGAGAGAGAGAGAGAGAGAGAGAGAGAGAGAGAGAGAGAGAGAGAGAGAGCAAACTATATATAGGGACGAAGGTGATATTGGACAACACCGGGGTATTTCTTTCATGCAACACTCCACACACTTTATTGGCCTCAGTCTGAACTTCCAACACAAACAAACCACTTCAAGTATATATAGACACTACCAATAAATGATGAAAGTGAACAGTACTGATACCCATTGACACTTATATAGCAAGTATTTAACGAGTATTTATATGTATATTACTTGAGACCTAAAGTGACATGGAGGCAGAGTTTTTTTTTTATACAAGAGTCATCAGGAGTGCTATTTAGGCAGAGGATACCCAAGGAAAGTGCATGATAAAAATATTCTGGATGGTGGCAAGTGTGAAGAGGGAGATATAAATTCCAACGCAAAAACTCTTCCTTTGGGTGGCAATTTCAGAAAATGTATGATATATATTTTTTTCCGGGTGTGATAAAAAAAAATTCACGACAATGAATTATGGTTCGGGATTATTTAATGTTGTGATATTATTCACTTCCAGACTGGGTTTTTTATTACGGATTATTTTTCTTCTTTACAACACTATGGTCTTTTTTTCATTGCCCTCTTTTTTTTATCCTTACCTTATTATTTCATCCATGTCCTCTTCTTATATTTTTGCCCTTTTATTTCATCTTTTTTTATCCTTACTCTCCTAATGTATTCTTACTTTCTTATATATATATTTTTTTTCTGTGAAGGATATAAATTCTACCCATCCCATCCTAAGCAGTAGTATGGAAATATTTCACGGTTGTAGCTTTCCAAAATGGTATATATTATAAATGGAAGAGAAATTGCGTTCAATGGTTAAAATGATCGTATATCTCGTTCTGAAGTTGAGAAGAAGGGCGCCTCCCCCTCCTCACCCCATTAAATTTAAATATATGCATACATTGGATAGCCGAGAGCACCAACACCAACCTACCCAGTCAGTGCCTATAGGTAAGTACTGTATATATATAGGAGCTGGTGATACTATACATACCATTCTACCAACACCATGTGACTCAGTAGTTAGTTAGTTAAGAGATAAACAACTGAGCACTTTCTTTTTGTTCACAGAAAATAACACTGAATTTTTAATAAATAGTAAAGGCATGAAAACTTTAATTACTAAAGTTACCACACTGTTTACACACATAATTAAAAACTTTCATGTTGTTGTTTTCTCTCTCTCTCTCTCTCTCTCTCTCTCTCTCTCTCTCTCTCTCTCTCTCTCTCTCTCTGACCTCATGAAACGTCAGGCAATAATGGTGGGAGGAAATACTGGTTGACTGGACACTCGGGGTTCGACACGTGTAATGAATGGACCTTAAAGATGTGTCTCCCATGTATGTGTGTTCGAACT
>JAWQEG010007556.1:12500-44603 GCA_033782935.1 Petrolisthes cinctipes
AGAGAGTAAGTGTGTGCTACTCTACCCTACTCTATACACATACATATATATACACACACACACACACACACATACACACACACACACACACACACACACATAAAACGACATCAAGTGAGACACAAAAGTTGTATTACAGTCCTATAACAAACTAATCCCAAAACTCATTCACTTCCAGGATTGACAAATAAAAAAGATAGAAATGAAAAATTGAACGAATCACGACTGACTACCGAACAACACATCGTTCTAGGGTCATAAAGAAACTATAAATGAACAAATGGCAAAAAATCCGGACCAAAATTCTGACTGGTGGTAATTATCGACGAGTGGGTACGGCTGAAAAGACCAACATTTTCCTCTACAGGTTAATTGGGATCGCTTTTAAATGGAGTAATACACTTGTAGTATGGTACAGTATGTTGGAGTGCCTTGATCACACCAAAGTACAATACGTCAGGAAACAGGAACAAAGAATATATAATTATAATGGTTGTTGTTTGCAATAGTTTGAAGGAATTAGTGGCTTCCGATTTTATTAGTTACCACCAGCAACACACACTGTACTATATAATTATATACATACCCATTTAATTACCGAGAGCACGGACGAAATTCAAGTCTATTTTACAGGTCCTTTTTTGGGTACCAATGGGGTTGTCTGTTTTCTGGCATAGGAGGAATCAGTAGCCTTCCAATTCAACCAAAAAAAATAAAATAAAAAATCTCCCCTAAAGTATGAATTTATGTAACGAGTTGTGTAGTTCTGTCAGGTACCAAGTTCACCCTCTTCTCCACCCACGCCTGTCAGTCTCCACGCAACACATTTTCCCCTGGTGTTTTGGGGTGTCACTAGATTACCCCCCCCCCCTCTCTCTCTCTCTCTCTCTCTCTCTCTCTTTAGGACGTCACAAGATTACCTGACCCTCTCTCTCTCTCTCTCTCTCTCTCTCTCTCTCTCTCTCTCTCTCTCTCTCTCTCTCTCTCTCTCTCTCTCTCTCTCTTTCCTTGGAAAAGGTTGAGGGAAAAAGTTCATAGAATTAGCCGAGTCGTCTGAACCTGAACAAGTTCCTTTACACATTTTTTCCCTTCGGTGTCTCTCGAAATTTACTTCCAGGTTTTACGTTCGTGGTTATATCTAGATGCTTTTAGAAAAGTAATGGTGTTTAGAAAAAAAAAAGCAGTGTTTGTCTGTCTGTCCAACAGTGACGCAACCAAATATACTATATTGAAAAAAAAATATTTAATATCTTAATAATGCCTAACTCTGCAGGTAAAACATTATGTGTTCTTAGCACACACACACACAAACACACACACACACACACACACGGAGCATAAAAATAGGAGCCTACGAAAAATGTATTGAGAAACTGGTTAACGTATAGAGGAGTGATGTGTGAGTCTGAGACTAACCAGTGCCACAACACCACCATAACAGTCCACTTGTCTCATCACTGTTTTGGGAGTGGTTGCGGAGAAGAGGAAAGGGAGGGGAGGAATCATGAGGGGGGGGAAGATGAAAGGATGGGAGGGGAGATGGAGGAAAGGGGGAGGGTAGATGAAGGGAGGGAAAGGGAGGTGAAGGGTGGGAATATGAAGGGCACCAAACTTTCTACACAAACTAACTCTCCAGTCCTTTATATTTGTCTCCCTTGAGGGGCCTGTGTGATGAAGGAGGTAAATTCGAAGCTTCTGATTTCCCCAAAGTCCAAACTCTACCCACAAATGAACGACCAATAGGCTATAGGCTACTTAGGCAATTTGTTTCCAGGTACAGTACAATGTAGAGGAATTAGTAGCCTCCAATTTGACCACATGTATATGATCGATCGCCCTAATAGGTTGTATTTTATTCATTGTTGGTAATACATTTATTGGTAATACGATCAACACTGATATCATGGGCCTCAAACCTCACTGAGACTCATCTCAACACCCTACAGACCATACAAAACAGAGCCCTAAGAACAATCACAGGCTGCACAGCTACCACACCTACAGACCACTTACACCATGAAACCAAAATCCTCAAGATTAAGGACCACCTCGACATGAGAGGCACACAAATATTTGCCGCAGCCTCCAGAAATCTATGATGCCAAGAAACATCAAAACAACCCCCAGTACACGATACCATACACAAATACTATCATCTCTTACACCCTGCCCACCCCAAACCAGCCTCCAAAAACACATCCACACTCAAAATCACCCACCAATCCATAAAAAAACTTAAAAACAACACCCTGCTGCATGCACGACCCCCTGACATCCACCCATCAGAATCCTCCCTTCCCCGCGAAGACAGAGTCCACCTGGCCAGGTTGAGAAGCGGCACCATCCGGCTCTTCTGACATATCAAAAGAAACTAGATATAGCCATCACAGATACCTGCCCAGGATGCAACACAGCACCCCATTCTATTAAACACATCATGGAAGACTGCAACGAACACAACGACACTCGCCAACAACACAAGATACACTCACTGAGGGCACTGTGGGAAAGCCCGGTTCAAGCCATAGCCTTCCTCAAGAGCTCGGGGCTGTTCGGCCAGACAGCTTGAGGAACTTCAACAACAACAACAACACTGATATCACAACACACTGAACACGTAACCAGTTATAATATAATTATAGTGTAAGGCTACTAATATGTCAGTAATATTATCTACTAACCTATACCCACAATAAAACAATGGTACCAATATCACATCAAACAGTTCTATATATATATAGTGTAAAGTTACCAAAATGTCTGTCTGTGTCCAATTTTATTTGTCCCTCCAAGCGTAGGCTACTGTATATTTCCCCTGGCAAATCCTCTTCTCCCTCCCCTTCAGTATATCCTCTCCCTCCTCCCCTTCAGTATATCCCCGTGAACATATCTCCCAGCCTGTGTTCCAGCCCTGACACACACACACACACACACACACACACACAGTACACCATCCAAATCCCTGGACAAGCGCGTACGTCACACACAATATTCCTTCCTTCCTGCGGGAAACACACTCCGAGTTTAGTCACATGTACAGTCAGCTGCAAAAGTCCTGTCGTCTCACTCTGCTTATTTTGAAGGATAACATAAAGGCTGATAATTTAACCAACACATTCGTTATACAGAACTACAATATCCAGGGAGTAAATTAATAAAGTTATGAAAAGTATAAATTTACACATACAACTTTACGTCTTTATATATACAGTATAGCCAATGGTGTCACCTTCCCATCATTATTACCAACAATACCAAGGTACCATATTCTCATCTCTACCAACAGTGCTGCCACCTTCTTCCTATCTATACCAATATTACCACCTTCCCATCACTATCAACACTACCACCACCTTCCCATCCCTGCCAACAATACCTGCACCTTCCCATCACTACCAACAGTACCATCTTCTCATCTCTGCCAACACTAAGACCTTCCCATCACTACCAACACTACCACCACCTTCCCAACACTACCACCACACCCCTTCCAACACTACCACCACACCCCTTCCAACACTACCACCACTTTCCCATCACTACCAACACTATACCACCACACCCCTTCCATCACTACCAACACTACCACCAACAAAACACTAGACAGACAGACAGACAGACAGGTAAGTAAGTAGGTAGGCAGTGAGTCTGAGATTGGTTCCTCCTCGACATTTGCCTGGTAATGTGAAAACCCTGAAGGCTAATATTCAGGTCAGAGTATCCACCAAGGCAATGGGGTTCTCATCTCATTTAGTTCTTTTTTTTTTTCTCCTTTACTTCCCTATCTTTTTCCTGCCTGCTCTTCCTTGTTCTCGTCTCGTTGCTTCTACACTCAATTTCCTCTCTCTTCTTCTCCTCCTCTCCCTCCTCCACCTTCTCTCCTCCTCCTCCTCCTCCTCCTCCTCCTCCTACTACTCCCCCCCCTTCTCTTTTTCCTCCTCCTCCTCCTCCTCCTACTCTTTCTACCCCTCCCCTCCCCGGTCCCCCTCCCCTGCAAAAAGGACCCAACTCGACCCGACTGCGGAGACTTAACATGGCGCCGTATTTGCACTTCATCTCCCCCAGCGTGTGTGTGTGTGTGTGTGTGTGGTGTGTGTGTGTGTGTGTGTGTGTGTGTGTGTGTGTGTGTGTGTGTTGAGCGAGGGGGGCATGAAAGTTTCCAGAGAGAAATATTTATGCTCTTCTCAAGTTTGCGTGGTACAGATGGTCGACAAATGAGACGGGGATGTGGACCTTTAAATCGACAGGCAGGCAGGCAGGCAGGCAGACAGTCGAAGGAGAGAGAGAGAGTGAGAGAGTGAGTGAAGGAGGACTGTCACCCTGTTTATTGGCACTCCTACTAACACCATGAGAGAGAGAGAGAGAGAGAGAGAGAGAAGAGAGAGAGAGAGAGAGAGAGAGAGAGAGAGAGAGAGAGAGAGAGAGAGAGAGAGAGAGAGAGAGAGAGAGAGAGAGAGAGAGAGAGAGGAAGAAGGGTAGGATAAGGAAAAAGTGTAAAGGAAGGAGGAAGTGTTGGAAAGGGCATAGAGAAAGAAGTGTAAGATAAGGAGGAAATGTAAAGGAAGGAGGAAGTGTATGAGAGAAAGAAGTGTAAGATAAGAAAGAAGTGTTAGATAAGGATGAAGTGTAAAGAAAGGAAGGAGGAAGTGTATGAGAGAAAGAAGTGTAAGATAAGAAAGAAGTGTTAGATAAGGATGAAATGTAAAGGAAGGAAGGAGGAAGTGTATGAGAGGTGGAAGTGAATGTGGATGGTGACACTAAAGGAAAAATACCCTACATATATCTGAAGACAACTTAAGTGAATGGCAAGAAGGGCAAGAAAGACTGAGAAGGAAGATGTGAGTGATAGAGAGTGAAGGGCTCTCCATTACCTCCCTATATATCCTACCATAAGGATCTAAAAGGAGGTGCTCAAAAGGAACCGAAGAGGATCAATTATAATTTTGGAGAGCTAATGGAATTCTGTTATACGTGTCTTGAATTTTCTTGCCTTGCTAAAACCTACCATGTCCTTTTTATTATATTATTAACTTATTTTTTTATTTACACTTTCATCACAGTAATACTATACGTATGTCCATTAGTCCATTAGTGCTAAAACTACCACTTTTCCATCCCTACCGACTTTACCAAATTCTCATCTCTACCTGCCAAAACAGTGCCACCTTCCTATCCTTAAAACAGTGCCACCTTCCTATCCTTAAAACAGTGCCACCTTCCTATCCTTAAAACAGTGCCACCTTCCTATCCTTAAAACAGTGCCACCTTCCTATCCTTAAAACAGTGCCACCTTCCTATCCTTAAAACAGTGCCACCTTCCTATCCTTAAAACAGTGCCACCTTCCTATCCTTAAAACAGTGCCACCTTCCCATCCCTTCCAACATTGGCACCCCTCTCTCTCTCTCTCTCTCTCTCTCTCTCTCTCTCTCTCTCTCTCTCTCTCTCTCTCTCTCTCTCTCTCTCTCTCCATTGATTACTTCACCAAGCACTCACCTATTCATCTGCAGCACCATTAATCCACCAACACTCAACACTCACTCACTCACTCACACACTCACAGCATCATTAACTCACTCACCCACTTATGAACCACTCACCCACTCACTCACACACTCATAGCATTATTAACTCACTCACCACTCACCAGTCTACACCACTCACCCACTCACTCACACACTCACAGCATCATTAACTCACTCACCCACTTATGAACCACTCACACACTCACTCACACACTCACAGCATCATTAACTCACTCACCACTTACGTACAAACAACCCAATCACTCACTCACTCATTCATTCATTCACATCATTTACTCACTCCACTCATCAGTTTCCACCACTTAAATCACCTACTCACTCATTCATTCATATTCATCTAAACAGCAGTCCCTCCAATTACTCACTGCTTAGATCACACATTCACATCGTCCACTAACCATCCTTAATTCATCCCACCATTCACCATTCACTAGTACAGGTACATACATACATACATTATACTAATTACTAGTATAGCCAAGTAGTGGTGGTGGTGTAGCAAAATACCTACACACACACACACACACACATACATACTCGGTTCCCCCATCACACACACACACACACACACTCGGTTGCCCCAACACACACACACACACACACACACACACACTCTCAGTTACCCCATCACACACACACACACAAACACACACACTCTCGGTTACCCCAACACACACACACACACCCTACTATCCTTAAGTCCACTGGTGAGTCGAGTCACACACACACACACAGACACACACACACACACACACACAAACTACTATCACCAAGTCCACTGATGGGTTGATTAAGGTGGGTTAATGGCTGCCATTTGAGCCACTCCACCACTACAATGGTGTTTATTAGCTCTGCCATCCCATCCCACACCACCGTGCTGGCAGACCATTATTATAGTACAGTATAGGATGTCCACACAAACTCTTCCTTATTGTACACACGTAATATTTTATCGTTCATAAGCCAGAGTGGATGGCATTTCCTAACTATATAGTATCTCCCTTGGTCCTCAGTACGATATTTATTGTTTTAACTTTTGTGGATGAGGAGGACTTTCCGTGTGACGAGTATAATAATCACTATAGGCCTAAATAGTGTTAAGTATTCGCCAAAGTTATACATAAGATAATGTACTACGTTATCTGCGTGATAGGTGAGGGCCAAATACCATTTTGTTTTTAGCTATTATAGGCCTACAGTTCTTTTGGTTTGCCTATTTTAATTAATTTCCTTATCTATATTACCCTAGTGTAGTTGACAAGTATAAATCTATTTTAATTCATTAACCCTTTTCCGGCATAAGCAAAGATAAGATCGTTATTTAATCAGTTATGGGCCAAAGGTCAGGGATTTTTTTTATTGATATACCATTCTCCCTGGTCGTGTTCAAGCTTCCATCGCCACAGGCACAGGGTACAGAAGTTCTCCTGCAACTTTATTAACAAGGGTCTCTTTCGTCTGTGTCAGGGTTGGTGTGAGTGAGGGAGTGGAATGAAGCTGAGTGAGGGAGGATGGAGAGACACTCTAACACTTAGACCAGATGTGACAGAGTTAGAAAGCATATGGACCTTTACACTACGTGAGTGTCTCCAATTACGACTATTCAGGAATAAAGTTTCAAGGCAATATTATAACAAGTAGACTACTGTTAATACTTAACCATCACAAACTAATGCTGACAGTACAAAGTGACAATATTTAGAACAATGTACACATGCATATATGAATTTGTGGTACAGCAAGAAAACACTATTTGACTATGTATGTACTGTACAGTCATGGTCAAAAGTCCTGCAACCTGGTGAATAAAAGCGAGCCATTTAATTGAATCTTGTGAACCAATATTGCAGACACCAACAGTTATAGTTTTGGATCATTTTTCGAAGCCAACTCATTGGAAGGTGTTGCAGGACTATTGACATTGACTGTACCGTATATGTATGTGCTAATACAAACTTAAAACTGCAAAATATAAAACTATATTATTTAGTTCCAGTGGTATGAACCATATTGTACTCTCCCACCCTATACATTTCCACACATCACCCAACACCTCCAGTTCAATTATACCTACAATACTCTAACACAAGCCAATATCTTCCACTCCACTCTCCTTAATAAAGTTATGAACATTTCGTCTATCCGTCCAGTTTCGTGACCCTCTCTCTCTCTCTCTCTCTCTCTCTCTCTCTCTCTCTCTCTCTCTCTCTCTCTCTCTCTCTCTCTCTCTCATTATTCTGACCCACTGTTGAAAAAACAAGTGTAATTAATGATGCAGTTTCGACGCAGCGTTGGCACATCCTTAGTCACAGGTCCCGCTAAGTGCTTTTAGTCTACAGTACACAGGTAGGTAAGGCTTTAAGTTTATCCCATTTGGTTTCCTCCGAGTGCCTTTTGTAATGAAAGTGTGCCTGTGGATATTTACTGAGGCCGAACAGCAATCACTAACTTTCTACCAACTCATACAATATCAAACATTAATTCTCACACTCTTTTATTTGAATTTTCTGGAGAAATATACTACATTACCACCTACTCGTGCAAGAATAATAAAGGAAGTGTAAGGAAATATCCAGGCTCAATTCGTACCTATACCCTTCCACCTATTCTGGGTAATTTCTGTAAAATATTAACTGTAAAGAACTTCTCCACTTACCTGTTGAATGTTACAAAATCCTTACGATCTCTTCTTGTACAGTCCTATGTTGAAAAAGCAGGGCGTTATGTGAAAAATACTGTGAACTGCAATTTGTCGGCAAAACCCATAGAAGAATATTATTATTATTATTATTATTATTATTATTATTCACAGTCTAATTGCCGATTCCACAGTGGTTTGTTTTGGTTTACAAACACCCGAACGAAAGAAACTGAACTGTGTAAATGACTCATGAGTGAATTATTGGATGAATTTGATGACTCCACTATAATTACCTTCCTCTATACTCACTGTCCACCTTCCTCTCAACTACCCACTTAATACTTATAAATAAATAACTATAAATATATATTATTATAATTTTATTAAAAGCCCTTAATAGTTTCTCAATATTTATCAACAAGAGAAGAAAGTTAATTTTAGACTGTGAAATTGTCCCGGTTCCCAATTACACACACACACACACACACACACACACACACACATTTCTCACCCCCACAAATACATATCTCTTTACACACACACACACACACACACACACACACACACATTTCTCACCCCCACAAATACATATCTCTTTACACACACACACACACACACACACACACACACACACATTTCTCACCCCCACAAATACATATCTCTTTACACACACACACACACACACACACACACACACACACATTTCTCACCCCCACAAATACATATCTCTTTACACACACACACACACACACACACACACACACACACACATTTTTAACTCCCACAAATACACATATCTTTACACACACACACACACACACACACACATAACAACGGTGATAAAGTAAAAATATCAACATACATCCCCTACATTTATGATTGACTTATTGATTGATTGATTGATATTAGGTGCCGAAACAGCGAAGTCATATAACGTCACAAGAAGGTGATAGAGAAGTGAGACAGAGAGTAGGAAAGAAATAGAAAGAAAAGAGGGACAGTGGAGGAACTGAAAGCTAGTGGCTGGGGCCGAAGGGGCGCCCAAACCCTTAAAGTATTTAATTAATATCCAAATATACATACAAACATGCACACACACTGGACATACACCTACATACGTACACACACTTCACATATACACACGTACATACACTTCACATACACACACATACACAAACTTAAACTCACACTTCTCCACATACACACACTTCACATACACACAAACATACACACTTCTCCACATACACACACTTCACATACACACAAACATACACACTTCTCCACATACACACACTTCACATACACACTTCTCCACATGCACACACTTCACATACACACTTCTCCACATACACACACCTTCACATACACACACATACATACACACTTCTCCACATGCACCCACATACACACACCTACACACACTTCTCTACATACACCTACACACACACACACACACACGTACACACACTTCTCGACATACACATACGTACACATACACTTCTCCACATGCATACACATACACACTTCTCCACACACACACACTTCTCTACATTCACCCACATACACATACACATACATACACACACTTCTATACACATACACACCCACACATACACACTTCTCCACACACACACACACTTCTCCACACACACACACACACTTCTCCACACACACACACATACACACACTTCTCTACACACACCCACATACACACACTTCTCCACACACATACACACACATACACACTTCTCTACACACACACACTTCTCCACACACACACACTTCTCCACACACACCCACATACAAACACTTCTCCACATACACATACACACACATACACACACACACATACACACTTCTCTACATTCACCCACATACACATACACATACATACACACACTTCTATACACACCCACACCCACATACACACACTTCTCCACACACACTCACATACACACACTTCTCCACATGCACACACATACACGCACACACACACACACACACTTCTCCACATACACACACACACACACACACACACACACACACTAGAGCCATCGTGGTACCGGTACCAAGCCATCGTATACTCCACGGATGTTCTTGCATGCATACGTACGGTCCATGGTTTGGAGATGTTATAATTAAAATGGATGGAAGAGTGAAAGGGAAATGAAGAAATGAGAAGGAAATGAGGAGAAGTAGGTGAAATGAGAAAGGAAGTGAAGGAAAGTGAGAGAGTGTGAAGGAGAAAGAGAAAGAGATCGAGTAGGAGGAGAAAGAAGGAAACGAGTAGTAACAAATCCTTCATATTAATCAAATAATTCTATTGTAACTGATATTTGTATCTATATTATAATTTGATATAGAAAAGATGTTAATTATTGTGTTTTTTTAATTAAAATACATGATATTTCCATGTATTTACAAAATGCTCAATTATCTTAAGGAAATTT
This sequence comes from Petrolisthes cinctipes, assembly GCA_033782935.1. Taxonomy (NCBI): domain Eukaryota; kingdom Metazoa; phylum Arthropoda; class Malacostraca; order Decapoda; family Porcellanidae; genus Petrolisthes; species Petrolisthes cinctipes. Next base: position 23,136 of record JAWQEG010007556.1, read on the forward strand.
CCAAGATTCAAAGAATTTTAAGTTAAGGTTAAAGAAAATCCCAGGATCTTGAGAATTTTTTCAGATGATTCGGTTCTATTTGTTCATTTAGGCTCTGTGTGTGTCTCACCAAAAATAAAAATGTTCTAATATTTTTGTAATATTATAATAAAACATTAAAGCTAAGGATATATCAAGTATTACATATTGTTTACTTTGTGAAATATGATAATAATTACAATATTAAGCTCATGGAGCCGATACGAATGTGTATATAAAATTATAACAGTGTTGCAACATTCGTGGTTTCGAAGCCCAATTTGGCTACTTTGTCTGAACACCGACACGATCATTTTCCATTATTTGTTTAATTAAAATTGAAGCTATTTTGGAATAGTTTAGGTCGTGGGGTTAAAACTGTCTACAAATGATGTCTTAGTTAATATGTTTTACATCTCTTAATAATAATATCACGAATTAAAGACTGATTACCAAAACAGCATAATTCAGAAATTGCTGTAAATTAGTTTATATATGTAATAAACTTACTCCACTGTCATCAAAGTAATAAAAGAAACAAATACAAATACCATACGTACATTTTCATCCTCAGATCAGCAGTCTGTTTTATTTGGGTGTGTAACTTTTCAACGGCACATATCTTAATTTTATCCTTTGCTGTAGTTCCATGACTCTTCCTTTAATTTTGTTCTCTTTTTAACTTTATTTTATTTTGATTTACATAAGTTATATATCACTAATTTTTATTCTATTTATTGACAGCATAATATTGGGCTATATTTTGGGCTACTTCCGTTCCAGCTCACCTCGACTTGGCTATAATAAACCTATTGGCATTACTGATAACTGTAACTTCTGGCAACACTCACGACGACAAAGCCATCTGGCAACACTGACAAGTGACAACAAAAGTAGGGGAAAAAAACAGGTAAACACATGGACATGGTCCATTTTCAAGAACGTTCGTGGGGCATACGATGGCATGGTACCGATACGATGGATCCATATACAAACCACAGAGCCGTCGTACAGTACCACACCATCGTATACACCATGGATGTTCTTGAATACGGCCCATTTAGTTATATTTGTTCTTTCTTCACTCTTTTTTGTCTCTGTCTCCTTCGCCATTATTATTTTTCTCTATCGTTATTTATTTTTGGTATTTATCTAGAGGTGTCTATGGTACCGTGGGTCGCTTCCACAGTGGTTGGTATTGGTTTGTAAGCATGCAAACGAAAGAATGTTAGCCGTGTTAATGACCGGTAAATATTGAAAGAATTTCCTTCCATCGTAATAATAATAATAATAATAATAATAATCTTGGTAATAGAGAACAACACGTGTATGATTTTGCACCACCTCAATAATAATAATAATAATAATTGAGAGGGTTGAGTTTGTAAGGTGTTATTTTCAAGATTATAGTTGGATATGATAGTGATTTATTTGCATGATGTCATTGTAAGAAAAGGTGTCTGTGGTTATTACATTGTGGCTGTAGATAGATATATAGATAGATCGTTTGTTTATTGACCACAGAACAATCAGTAAACTATACAATTTCTTCTGAATATTGCTAACAACAAAGTACATTTTTTTTTTGGTATTTATTGAAGGAATTACCGTTTTGTAGCAGTGTTGCCAGATCCGGCTAGGTCCCAGTATTTTGCCCCTGTCATTTTCTGTACTTTACCACGGTTATTTCCCGGTAGTTTGCCCAGGTCAGGTCCCGGTAGTCTGCCCAGGTTAGGTCCCGGTAGTCTGATGCGGTCTAGGTTAGGTTAGGTCAGGTCAGGTAAGGTCAGGCTAATTTCAAAATGCCCCATTTGAATATGCCCTATCTTGTAAATGGGACATTTGCGGAGAAAATGCCATAGAAAAAAATTGTCTTAGAATGGTCTAAATAAGTAGGTAATGAAGGTAGAAAAACCGTACCCAATAACGGTAATTCATTCAATATTTACCTTTTTTTCTTTATCAATTGCACCAATCAAACAATAAAGCACAAAACACAAAACAATTAACATCCTCAAAATGTCTGGTTGTAGTCCACAAAATTATCTATGCAATTCCAATTCCCACCTTGGTGTCCACCTCATTGGGTACCGAAAACCATCTCATACCAAATATTACACAACTTCTTACACCTACATTTATTTACATAATACATTTAACCATGCACATACTTGTATTATCAAGCTTTCCATATATATTTTTACCCTACGTCACTCATTACATTAAGTAACTATTTGCACATTTGTGTCCTTCTTACTTGTAGGCATTCAGAACTTCATGAAGTATTCTGCAGGTAATTTCAGGAGTAAAATTATCAGAAAATAGCTGCTCCATGTTGGATAATTGGTAGCTGTTTCTAATGTCCCGTGTGAGTGGGCACTGCTCTAATACATGCAACTCAGTCTGGACATCACCACAGCTACACAAATTCACATACATACACACACACACTTCTACACACACATACACACACTTCTCCACACACACTTCTACACACACACACACTTCTACACACACACATACATACACACACACTTCTACACACACACAGTACCTGTTTCACACGCCAATCTGTGTATTTCATTTATCATATGTTTTTCTTTATATACATAATGGACAGACATACATAATAATAATAATTAAGGGAGTTGAGTTGACTTTAGGTGTTATTTTGAAGATTAAGGGGGAAGTTTTGTGTTGGTAAATCTGGAGTTACTGAATCCTCCAAACTATTCCAAGCAACAGAACACCATTATTTTTGTTCATCTGGTCCTGTTTCCTGACATACTTTGGAGGAATCAAGGCACTCCAATGTAACAAAAAAGAATTACCACCTTAAGGACCCTGTGATCAAGTTTGAAAATTGGAGGCTTCTGATTCCTCCAGACCATGCCTCGAAACAAACTCCTTCCATATAGGTGTGTGTGTTTGGAGGCTTCTGATTCCTCCTGACCTTGCCATGAAACAAACTCCTTCCATATAGGTGTGTGTGTGTGTTAGGGAGAGAGAATGTGTGTGTGTGTGTTAGGGAGAGAGAATGTGTGTGTGTGTGTTTGGAGGCTTCTGATTCCTCCTGACCATGCCACGAAACAAACTCCTTCCATATAGGTGTGTGTGTGTGTGTGTGTTCTTACCTATTTGTATCTTTACAGGATTGAGTCAAGCTCGTAATGTCCTGTATTTTAAAACACAATTATCATATTTTTCTTTAAAGTTATGTATGTTTTTGACACACACCACTTCTTCTGGTATGTATGTTTTGTGTGTGTGTGTGTGTATGTATGTATGTTTTTGACATACACCACTTCTTCTGGTAATTTGTTCCATTCATCTATTACTCTATTTGGAAAGCTATGTTTCTGTACATTTTTGTATCCTTTATTTAATTAAATTCTTACTGTGTCCTCTCATTGTAGGTATTCCTTGTTGACACAAGTTTTCTATATCTATCTTTTCTTTTTCTGTGACACATTTGTAAACCATAATCATATCTCCTCTCTTTCGTCTTTCTTCTAGTTTAGGTAATTTTAGTTTCTTTCGTCTTTCTTCATAGCTTAGTTCTCTTAGACTTGGTAGCCATCTTGTTGCTGCCCTTTGTACTTTTTCTAATTTAGTGATATGTTTCTTTAAATATGTGTGTGTGTGTGTGTGTGTGTGTTAGGGAGAGAGAATGTGTGTGTGTGTGTGTGTGTGTGTGTTTGGAGGCTTCTAATTCCTCCTGACTATGCCACGAAACAAGCTCCTTCCATATAGGTGGAGTTTCATGGCAATATTTGAAGGACTCTTTACCTTCAATTATCTGACTACATCACAGGGTTCCTTAAGGAGGTAATTCACTTTTATTACATTAAATATTATTGTAGTAGGTTATTTCTTATTTATTCTTTTTTGTTACATTGGAGTGCCTTGATTCCTCCAATGTATGCCAGGAAACAGAACCAGAAGAACAAAAATAATGGTGTTCTGTTGCTTGGAATAGTTTGGAGGAATCAGTTGCTCCAGATTTACCAACACAAAATTTTCCCCTTGACTGTCCCACTTGTCAATGACCTTCTTCCTCGGGTGCCATATGACCTTGGCTGTTATGTTGCCTAATATCAATCAATATTTACAGGTCACACCACCAAGATGGAGGATGTACGGTATAAATATATACAAGAGATCTACTGTAAGAAACACAAGTGATGTGATGTAGTACTTGGTGTGTGTGTTGAGGTGATGACACTTCCATCACCTCAACACCCTACAATGCCTACACTGAGCATCCCAGGCCAACACCACCACAGAAGGCACCAAGGCTCGGCTATAAGGCCAAGCTGGGTATGTATATATATGTCTGTCAAGTGGGTATATTATAATATGTTTCTATGTCTGTCAAGTGAGTATATTATATATATATTGTATTTTAATGGGTTTTTTTTTCCAGTATAAGTACTGTACTGTCGGCCACAATAATTCATACACACACTGTTGTGGTTTTCAAGGATTTACAACATATAGAAAATGTCACACTATGTAATTGTAATACAATATTATTATTATTATTATTATTATTAGGTTTGTTATTTTGAAAGAGTCAGTATGTAGTGTGTGTGTGTGTGTGGTGGTGACAAACCAATACAAGATTATCACAAAAGTTAATTTGTCTTGTGTCAGTATTTCAGTGAATTTTATCATTCTGTATTTTCATATTTTGTGGGAAAGTCTTGGTTAATTTGGACTAATATGGTCTTTCACTTCTCAAACTGACTTTTTTTTTTTTTTTTATATATATTTTTTACCTTGTGTGTTGGTTTGTAAGCTTCCCAACCAATCACACTTTTAAGAGTTCATTATTTTCCAAAAGCTGCGTATCCGTATTCACAAAATCTATTAAAACAGTTAGATAATGATGATCACTGTATAGTTTACTCACCAAATTCATTAAATAATTCACCCACAAGTCATTTACACGGCTAACATTATTTTGTTTGCATGCTTACAAACCAATACCAACCACTGTGGAATGGACTCATAGTGTTGTCATGATGAAATATGCACCACACAGAGAAAGGTTCTGTTGAAAACCTAAATCCTCTTCTGAACCACACGATACAATTTCTGACTTAGAGTTAATGAAACAATGTTGTTGATATTAAAGGAACACTTTGTTTACAGGTTGTTGTTGTTGTTGAAGTTCCTCAAGGTGTCTGGCCCAGCAGCCCCCAGCTCCTGACGGGGTTGGCAAAAAAGTGGGTAACCAGGTTTTACCCACCTGGGGCCGGATACTCAAAACGCTCCTTCACTGAAGGCTCCTTTTGATTCGGCGCGTCGAAGGCGCCTTTCAGAAAGGTGCGATTCTGATACTCAAAAATTTTCAATTGCGCCTTTCGGCGATTTTGCGCCAATCCTCAAAATGCGCAATTTGATACTCCAGCCAATCACAGCAGACCTATCGAAGTGTGCTTAGGAAATGTAAACCAATCATAATCTAGTATTTCGAAGAGCGGTCTGAGCGGATAACAGACATTAATAATAAACAAACATTTAATGACTTGACAAATGACATAACAACGAAAATATTGACTGTATATATAATTGACTTGGAAAAATTACCATGATTTCAGCATCTTAATAAATTTGATGATTAATTAACATTGATTTTAGGTATATTATTAATTAAGTATCTAACGTTTTCATATAAAATAAAGTAGTTATCGAGTTATGAAACACACGAAAAAAAAAAATATCTATTTGTTAGGCTACAAGGAGATGGCCAAATTAATGTTTTTTTTTTTTTGTTTTTTTTTTTTTGCAATAATCGTATATAGCCATAATAGGGTATTAATGGCTGCATTAATTTTCCCCATATGATATAATTATGTAACCAATATACATATGAGTAAACTATTTAGTGCTACAAGATCAAAATCGTCATTACCAATATAGACCTAACCTACTTCAGCTGGCATTATTGTTTGGTTAGGTCTGCGACAGTGACTAACTCAGCAAGAATAAAATTGTTTTGATATTTTACACTATATAATTATTTTTAATGGTTCACTGATATAGCCATTATTACCTTATTTTGGCTATAATGTACATAATATTCTTACGAAGCCACAATCACGAGCGCAAATCCTTACAAGAGTTGGTTATTACGTAAGACATATAATATACAGGGGCGGCAAAGATTTATTGTAAAGGGGCAGGATCAAACAAATGTACATATATGTCCGGTATTATATTAATATACACACAGTTCAAATAGGCATGAAATTAAATTTGTTACATGACGTGAACTGCAACGAGTGGGAAGCTATAAGAATTGGTTATCATGTATGTACCATATAATATATATATTATACCTCCACGAGTCCACATATAATTAATTTTCTTTATTCTATCATAACTTGCTACTCATTATTTATATTCTATGGCAACCATTACTCTCTTAACAAAGTATTGAGGCAGTATTACATCTAATTAGGAGTGAAGAGCTATCTGAGCTTATCATTCACCGCCGACATATTGTTGTTTTTATTCATCAAAAGGCGCCTTTCCATCGCAACGGCTGGTCCGACCCAGCCGTTGCTCAAAGGCGCTAATGCCAATTATTTCCAATATGGCCGCGCCAAGGGAAAGTTTTGTGTATTCGTCGTTTGGGAAAATGCGCTATCGGAAGGCGCTTTCGGAACAAAAGGCGCCTTTGCACGCTTTGAGTATCCGGCCCCTGGGTTTAAAAAAAAAAAAAAGAAAAAACAATTGAAAAAACCCACATTTTTGCCCACTTTCCTGGGTTTTTTCAAAATGATATATTTAATATATATATATTTTCTATTTTAAATTATTGATTTTTTATATTATAGCACACAATATCAACATTAAATCATAGATATTTGAGATTAAATATTAATCATTGCCAAGTACCTTTAATCTATTATTAAGGAAGTGTAATAATTATAAAACTTGAGTTTTTTACAAATAAGAATGTTCTTCTTGACTAAATAAGACAAATCATAATAACTTCTGTTTTGGTAACAGCTTTTGTAACTACTAAAATATTTTTCTTCCATTTGATATTTTTGGCTTCAAAATAATTTATATTATTCTAATATAACAAAATAACTTACTTCAAATGAGGATGCCCATTTCTTATTTAATGAAAAAATATCTTGCAAACATGACATAATGAGATTTTTTAACAAATAACAATGTTTTTCCTTACTTTAAAGAAGAAAATAAATTTGTCGGATTCTTCACCGTTTAAAAAATATATTTTATAGCTTTCCTCCTCTAATTATAATTTGAAATTTATTTTTTTATTTTGCAACAGTTTTGTTCCTTATCAATTATAAACATAATTCTTTTCCTCAATAACACTAAAATAATGTGAAAGCAATTTTAAGATATTTATTGGGAAATTGTGAAGTATTGACTCCACAAATTGCTATACTGAAGGTACAAATGTTTGTAAATTTGTACAAGGTTTGTGTCCTTCTGCACCCCAAACCTGTTTCTCAGTTTTGACCATACAGTACAGGACCAAAAGTTGAAAACATTCTCTCAATGGATGGTGAACTAGGAGGACAACTTAACAAGTCCTTGAAATATTGACACAACCTCCTTGGAATTGTACCTTTCTTTGTTGTTCTCTGATCCATAAGTATCCACCACGGTAAATTTTGAAAAAACCCGCTTTTGCCCCGGCTTTTTTGGAAAAAAAAAAAACGAAAAAACCCAGGTGGGTTGGGCTTTAAAAAAACAAGTGAGTTTTTTGCCAACCCTGGCTCCCGAGGAAGGCCATGGCCTGAACCAGGCTTTCCCACAGTGCCCTCACAGAGTGTATGTTGTTGTGTTGTTGATGAGTGTGTTTGTATACATTGCAATCTTCTATAATGTGTTTAATAGAATGTAGTGTTGTGTTACATCCTGGACAGACAGACATTCACAGAGTGTATGTTGTGTTGTTGGTGAGTGTGTTTGTGTGTATTACAGTCTTCAATAATGTGTTTAATAGAATGAGGTGTTGTGTTACATCCTGGACAGGTATCTACAATGGTTCCATCCAGCCTCTTCTTATATGTCTCCCAAGGAAGGAAGCTATGGGGGCAAAACCATCACAACATCCCCCCGCCCTATTTTGGGGCACGAGAACCTGGGAACGGCTTCGGTCACCCAGGCAATACCATCCTGACATAGTTTGGAAGAGTGTGTGGTGAGTGGGTAGTGGGTGTGTAGTAGATGGGTGGTGAGTGGGTAGTGGATGAGTGGTGAGTGTAGTGGGTGGGTGGTGAATGGGTAGTGTAGTGAGTGGGTGTGTAGTAGATGGGTGGTGAGTGGGTAGTGGATGAGTGGTGAGTGTAGTGGGTGGGTAGTGTAGTGAGTGGGTGTGTAGTAGATGGGTGGTGAGTGGGTAGTGGATGAGTGGTGAGTGGGTAGTGGATGGGTAGTGGGTGTGTAGTAGATGGGTGGTGAGTGGGTAGTGGATGAGTGGTGAGTGTAGTGGAGTGTAGTGAGTGGGTAGTGGATGGGTGGTGAGTGGGTAGTGGGTGTGTAGTAGATGGGTGGTGAGTGGGTAGTGGATGAGTGGTGAGTGTAGTGGGTGTGTAGTGAGTGGGTAGTGGATGGGTGGTGAGTGGGTGTGTAGTAGATGGGTGGTGAGTGGGTAGTGGATGAGTGGTGAGTGTAGTGGGTGTGTAGTGAGTGGGTAGTGGATGAGTGGTGAGTGTAGTGGGTAGTGTAGTGAGTGGGTAGTAGATGGGTGGTGAGTGGGTAGTGGGTGTGTAGTAGATGGGTGGTGAGTGGGTAGTGGATGAATGGTGAGGGTAGTGAGTGGGTAGTGGATGGGTGGTTAGTGGGTAGTGTAGTGAGTGGGTAGTGGGTGTGTAGTAGATGGGTGGTGAGTGGGTAGTGGATGAGTGGTGAGTGTAGTGGGTGTGTAGTAAGTGGGTAGTGGGTGTGTAGTAGATGGGTGGTGAGTGGGTAGTGGATAGTGTAGTGGGTGTGTAGTAGATGGGTGGTGAGTGGGTAGTGGATGAGTGGTGAGTGTAGTGAGTGGGTAGTGGGTGTGTAGTAGATGGGTGGTGAGTGGGTAGTGGATGAGTGGTGAGTGTAGTGAGTGGGTAGTGGATGGGTGGTGAGTGGGTAGTGGGTAGTGTAGTGAGTGGGTAGTGGGTGTGTAGTAGATGGGTGGTGAGTGGGTAGTGGATGAGTGGTGAGTGTAGTGGGTAGTGAGTGGGTAGTGGGTAGTGTAGTGAGTGGGTAGTCCTTCAATTTACCACCAAGAGAATCTCATCTTAGTCTATATAATTATAATTGGACTCTGTATATTATTTACCACAACACTATAGTCAAACCAGAATATACTGAGCCTTCGGGTAGGGTCGAGGATTAAGAGCGGCGTTGCCAAATCATCACCAAAACATACCCACATGGTATCCAACATTCTCTGTGATAAATTTAATGGGGTTGCCTTCGCTGTACCAGCAACTGACTGAGAGGGATCTAATAGGGGTCCTCTATTGGCCTTCTCATGGAGGAAATATCTATTTACATTATAAATAATTTCCTTGGCTTGGCTGTGGAGAACACCGACGCGCTTGGGAGATGTGTGGTCCATAGTGGTTGGTGTGAGAATGACCAGGTGACTAATATGTATGAGTACACACGTCCTTGACCCACCATTAACCCTTTGTCACAGGAGATGTGGCAACATGTGCAAAATAGCATGTCACATGTTGTATAGAGTTGTTATAAATATACTTATAATGAACCTAACTCGTCATTATAAATACTTCTTTTTAACATTGTATTATATATTGAATACTTACAGCTACTACAAATTGGCTTATGCATTAAAATTTTAACGATATGGGTTTGTTTTGGTGATGATTTGGCAATGCCACTCTTAATCCGGACCCCACCCTAGGGCTCAGTATATTCTGGTTTGACTATAGTAATATTGATGTGATTGGTTTGTTTCCTGACATATTTTGGAGGAGTGGGTAGTGTAGTGAGTGGGTAGTGAATGGGTAGTGTAGTGGGTGGGTAGTGTAGTGAGTAGTGGGTGGTGAGTGGGTGGTCCTCCAATTTCCCACCAAGAGAATATCATCTTAAGGGGTAAGTTTTGTGTTGGTAAATCTGGAGCAACTGAATCCTCCAAACTATTCCAAGCAACAACAGAACACTATTATATTTGCTATTCTGGTCCTGTTTCCTGACATACTCTGGAGGAATCAAGGCACTCCAATGTACCAAAAAAGAATTATCACCTTAATGTTTATAATAAATAAATGGGTGAATTTCATTGGACTGTGTATATTATTTATTTACCACTATAGAAAGGAATCATCATTATTATATGCCTTTGTACTAAGTAAACTGTTTGTTGTATTGTGTACTGGGGGTTTTGGGTTGGATGTTCCTTGGCATGTGTGGGTGTGTGTTTTGGCATGTGTGGGTGTGTGTTTTGGTCTGTGTGTGTGTGTGTTTTGGTCTGTGTCGTCCTCTGGTCTCTAAATTGTGGGTGTGTGTGTGTGTGGGTGTGTGTGTTTTATCATGTGTGGGTGTGTGTGTTTTGGCATGTGGGTGTGGGTGTGTGTGTTTTGGCATGTGTGTGTGGGGGTGTGTGTGTTTTGGCATGTGTGTGTGGGTGTGTGTGTGTTTTGGCATGTGTGTGGGTGTGTGTGTTTTGGCGTGTGGGTGTGGGTGTGTATGTTTTGGCATGTGTGTGTGTTTTTTTTTTTTTGTGGGTGTATGTTTTGGCATGTGTGTGTGTGTGTGTGTTTTGGCATGTGTGTGTGGGTGTGTTTTGGCATGTGGGTGTGGGTGTGTTTGTTTTGGCATGTGTGTGTTTTGGCACACACGCATGTGTGTGTGGGTGTGGGTGTGTTTGTTTTGGCATGTGTGTGTGTGTGTGTGTGTTTTGGCATGTGTGTGTGTGTGTGTGTGTGTGTTTTGGCATGTGTGTGTGGGTGTGTTTTGGCATGTGGGTGTGGGTGTGTTTGTTTTGGCATGTGTGTGTGTGTGTGTGTGTTTTGGCATGTGTGTGTGGGTGTGTGTTTTGGCATGTGGGTGTGGGTGTGTGTGTTTTGGCATGTGTGTGTGTGTGTGTGTTTTGGCATGTGTGTGTGTGTGTGTGTTTTGGCATGTGTGTGTGTGTGTGTGTTTTGGCATGTGTGTGTGGGTGTGTGTTTTGGCATGTGGGTGTGTGTGTTTTGGCATGTGTGTGTGTGTGTGTGTGTGTTTTGGCATGTGTGTGTGGGTGTGTGTTTTGGCATGTGGGTGTGGGTGTGTGTGTTTTGGCATGTGTGTGTGTGTGTGTGTGTGGGTGTTTTACCACATAGTGTAGTGGATGGTGTGGGTTTGTATGCCTCTCGTGTCAAGATGTTGCTGGCCAAAGGTAAGTAAGTATTATTATTATTATATATATATATATATATATATATATATATATATATATATATATATATATATATATATATATATATATATATATATATATATATATATATATATATATATACTGCTTTACACACATAGGGTCCATTCCACAGTGGTTGGTATTGGTTTGTAAGCACGCAAACGAAAGAATATTAGCCGTGTTAATGACTCCTGGGTGAATTATTTAATGAATTTGGTGAGTATCCGTATTCGCAAAATCTATACAACAGTTAGATAATAATGATCACTGAATAGTTTACTCACCAAATTCATTAAATAATTCACCCAGAAGTCATTAACACGGCTAACATTCTTTCGTTTGCGTGCTTACAAACCACAAAGAAAGGCTCTGTTTATATAATTATAGGTAAAATTAGTTGGGAAAGAGAATGAAACTATTTCAAAGATTATCCCATGGTTGGATTTATGTATATAAGCCAAGCGTTATTGTCCTTCCAACCACCACCACCACCACCACCCAGCAGTAAGTGGTGTCTGTACAGGTTGTACATACATATACATTACATACACCAGGCTGCACATACATACATATATATACCAGGCTGCACATATATAAATACATATACAGTACATACATAGGCTATACCATGCTACACACTTCACCAAAATGTCAATACCGAGAATATATAGCCACTTTTGGCGGATATTTTTGGGACTGGGCTATAGCCAGCAGAGTGGCAATGGGATAGCCGTACTCAGTCAGTGTTGCAAATGTTTGGCGTGATGGCTGACAGTGTTGCAAATATGTTCTCGCTTTCCATTTGATGCACCTCTGCCTTGGGTTTTGGGGATTTTAATGTGTGCGGGAATAGGGGGCAGGCTTGAGGGGTTTTAGGGGGGTGCGGGAGTAGGGGACAGGCTTGGGGGGGTGCGGGAGTAGGGGGACATTTAATAATAATAGTAATAATAATAATAACTGTCCGCCATCAACCGCCCCAACCCAGGACTGACACACCTCGCTCTCTGGCCAAAAGTTACATGTCTTTTCTTCACATGATATCTTTGTACCCAGGAGTCATAGAGAGCTGGGGTTGGTCTCATTCGAAAGAGGAAGAGTTGCTGCTTAGAACAAAACTAAATTTAAGTTTCTAGGCATTGTAGTTTAGACGTAGGGAGTAAGTGAAATAGAGCGATTTTTGGAGACCTGGCGGGAGTATATGTGTGTGTGTGTACGGTAGGGGAGGTGCTGGAGTAGAGGGACAGTCTAGGGGGGGGTTAGGGGGGTGCGGCAGTAGGGGACAGGCTGGGGGGGGGGGTTAGGGGGGTGCGTGAATAGGGGACAGGCTTTCTACCCACCCCAAGCCTGTCCCCCTATTCCCGCACCCCCCTAAACCCCTCCAAGCCTGTCCCCTACTCCCGCACCCCCCTAACCCCCCCCAGGCCTGTCCCCTACTCCCGCACCCCCCTAACCCCCCCAAGCCTGTATTCCTACTCCCGCACCCCCTAAACCCCCCCAAGCCTGTCCCCTACTCCCGCACCCCCATAGTCCCCCCCAAGCCTGTCCCCTATTCCCGCACCCCCTTAACTGTTAACTGCAGTGATGCAAACTCAAATTTTTTGTAATCCGCTAGACTGGTCAAGAAAATCCGCTAAATTAATTATAGGAAAGGCTCTTAAAATTTTCCGCTAGATTGGCCTTTCAAATCCTCTTGTAAAATCTTCTTGTTAAATCCGCTTGTAAAATCTTCTTGTAAAATCTTCTTGTTAAATCCGCTTCTAAAATCCGCGTTTTAAAATCTTCTTGTAAAATCCTCTTGAAAATTTCAATATTTTTCCCGCTAGATAATTTTCAAATCCGCTAGATCTAGCCGAAAATTGGTCAAATTGGCATTACTGTTTGCCGGAGCCAACGAATAGAGAGAGAGAAAGAGAGAGAGAGAATGAGTGTCCGTGTGTGTGTGAGAGAGAGAGAGAGAGAGAGAGAGAGTGTGTCTCTCAAATACCCCGTTATAAATTGCCCCTGTCTCCCTTTTCCTTCGTCCTGTGGTCAATTTAAGGCTTGCTTCGTCCTCCAATTCCGTTTTCCTTCATCCTGTGGTCAATTTAAGGCTTCCTCCGTCCTCCAACTTAATTTTAAAAGGTGTAAAACATTATAACGAGGCTCGAGTCGGCGGTTGACTGAACAGAAAACGAAGGATTTAAATATATTGGATTTTAAAATAGTCCATCATTAAAAATATATTATATTTTAAAATAGTCGGTCCTTAAAAGTCATAGAAAATGGGAAGGTTTTTGATTAGAGAATGGGAAGGCGTTAGAAATGTTAGAAAAAAAGAATAAACCTCACGGTCCGATTCTGCTAACTAGATTGACGTAGGTTTAGATTTTGACATTAAAACATTACGAATTCGTTATTTTTTTACTATAGCAGCCTTGCGTAAAAATATACCTACGTTATCAAATTAAAATGATTTGCGTACGAATAGTATTTAGTGAATAATTTAAATAAATGTATATACGAAGGTCAGTAGGAGATGATTCGGACGAAACCTTCCTAACTTATCATATTATTACCAACTCAAAATCAAAATGTATTAGTACGTGATGTGGCTAATTAGAACGGTAAATATCTCAATAAATAACCAATTAACAGCAGCTCTTATATATCTGAGAAATTGTATTTTAGTAAATAGTCGTTAATTTAAGACAAACCCGACGAATTAACATCGTAGTTTTTATATTAAAATGGAAAAACTGATGTTAGATCATAGGGTTCATTGCCAATAGGATTTGGCAACTTAGAAGATTCGTTACGTAAGGTTACGCATGTGTGGCGCCATTTTAACGCGGTTTGACGCAGGTGAGTGGTTGTCAATTATCGACTCAGTAATCATTAATTACAGCCTTAGGTAAGTTCATTCTAATTTTTATGTGTAGATAATAGATTAATTTAGCCATGTGACCCACCGTGGGGAGTGATAGATAAGAAATAGAAGAGAAAAATAATATATAAAAACAGCATTTGCCCGCTCGTTTTAAATATGGCGGTGGTGTCTGGGAACCTTGCGTATTATCGTAATTATTCAAATATTGGAAGCTTAGGTAAGTCCATGTGGCTATGAGATATAGTTTATATATTTATCTATCGGTATATCACACTGTGGGAAGCGAGGGAATAATAATACAGATGATAAATTCGATAAATAATAATAAAATAAATGTCGTCATCTGATTGTCAGTAAGGAAAACGTTGGAGAGTTGCCATGCGTACGATAATTCAGTGTTGTATTGGTAGTAGTAGTAGTATCGGTGGATAGTGGTAATAGTGGTGGTAGTAGTAGTAGTATCGGTGGATAGTGGTAATAGTGGTGGTAGTAGTAGTAATATTGGTAATAGTAATAGTAGAAATATTGGTGATGGTAGTAGTGGTAATAGTGGTGGTAGTAGTAGTAGTAGTAATATTGGTAGTAGTAGTAGTAGTAGTGGTTATGGTAGTAGTAGTAGTAATATTGGTGATGGTAGTAGTAGTAGCAATATTGGTAATAGTAATAGTAGTACAATAATAGTAGTAATAGTAGTACAATAATAGTACCATAATTGATTAATACAGCTTACAATAATCTTGAACTACGATAATTTAGACAATAGTGTACGATACTTTGTTTAGGTGAAGCAGTGCAACCCTGCCTGTCTCCACCATTACCAGTGTTTTCATTCTTAAGATAATTACCCAAGAGTATCGTAATTTTGGGCTATTTAAGGTAATATTCTGACCATCTAAGGAAAATACGCATTCAACACATTAAATCTGGTGAAATCTAAGGTAAACTTTTGATAACCTAAGGAAATCTAAGGTAAACTTTTTGATAATCTAAGGTATTATATTTAGTATTTACTATAGAGACTCAGAGGTAAGTCGAAGTCGTCTGTTCATATGCTATTCAAGAACGTTGGTGGTGTATACTATGCATGGTACCGATACGATGGGTCCATGGACAAACAACAGAGCCGTCGTACAGTACCACATCATCGTATACACCACGGATGTTCTTGAATACGGCTATAATAAATTCTGACAACATCGTCAATTCCACAGTGGTATTCGTTCGTTTGCTTACCGACCAACCACACCAACCACAAGCTGAGTATACACATTCACAAAATTTATCCAACAGTTAGATAATAATAATCACTTTCTAGTTTACTTACCAAATTCATTAAATAATTCACCCATAAGTCATTAACAAGGCTAACATTCTTTCGTTTGTGTGCTTGCCAACCAATACCAACCACTGTAATCGACCCCAGGCTTCTCATATTCACTTTTTATTTTTTTTAAGTTCTTTATCTACCTTTAGTACAAGCCCCAACCAACACTGTGGGGAATGTTGCCACTAAAGGAAGGTCATGAAATTATTTGATACTCCCTCCCCCCCCATGGTGTAAATCAAACCTAACCTTAAGGGGGTGCGGGAATATGGGGACAGGCTTGGGGGGGGTTAGAGGGAGTGTGGGAATAGGGGACAGGCTTTCTACCCCCCCCCCCCCACAAGCCTCTCCCCCTGTTCCCACACCCCCCAAGCCTGTCCCCTACTCCCACACACCTTTAACCTAACCTAACCATAATGATAATAATAATGGTATTTATTGAAAGAATTACCGTTTTGCAGCAGTGTTGCCAGATCCGGCTAGGTCCCAGTATTTTACCCCGGTCATTTATTGTACTTTATCACGATTATTTCCCGGTAGTTTGCCCAGGTTAGGTCCCGGTAGTCTGATGCGGTCTAGGTTAGGTTAGGTCAGGTCAGGTAAGGTCAGGCTGTGTGTATGTGTGTGTCAGAGAGAGAGAGTGTACCTGTGTGTATGTGTGTGTCAGAGAGAGAGAGTGTACCTGTGTGTATGTGTGTGTCAGAGAGAGAGAGTGTACCTGTGTGTATATGTGTGTCAGAGAGAGAGAGTGTACGTGTGTGTATGTGTGTGAGAGAGAGAGTGTACCAGTGTGTATGTGTGTGAGAGAGAGAGTGTACGTGTGTGTATGTGTGTGAGAGAGAGAGTGTACGTGTGTGTATGTGTGTGTCAGAGAGAGAGAGTGTACGTGTGTGTATGTGTGTGAGAGAGAGAGTGTACCAGTGTGTATGTGTGTGAGAGAGAGAGTGTACCAGTGTGTATGTGTGTGAGAGAGAGAGTGTACGTGTGTGTATGTGTGTGTCAGAGAGAGAGAGTGTACGTGTGTGTATGTGTGTGAGAGAGAGAGTGTACCAGTGTGTATGTGTGTGAGAGAGAGAGTGTACGTGTGTGTATGTGTGTGTCAGAGAGAGAGAGTGTACGTGTGTGTATGTGTGTGAGAGAGAGAGTGTACCTGTGTGTATGTGTGTGCCAGAGAGAGAGAGTGTACGTGTGTGTATGTGTGTGAGAGAGAGAGTGTACGTGTGTGTCAGAGAGAGAGAGTGTACGTGTGTGTATGTGTGTGAGAGAGAGAGTGTACGTGTGTGTATGTGTGTGAGAGAGAGAGTGTACGTGTGTGTATGTGTGTGTCAGAGAGAGAGTGTACGTGTGTGTATGTGTGTGTCAGAGAGAGAGAGTGTACGTGTGTGTATGTGTGTGTCAGAGAGAGAGAGTACGTGTGTGTATGTGTGTGTCAGAGAGAGAGAGTGTACGTGTGTGTCAGAGAGAGAGAGTACGTGTGTGTCAGAGAGAGAGAGTGTACGTGTGTGTATGTGTGTGAGAGAGAGAGTGTACGTGTGTGTATGTGTGTGAGAGAGAGTGTGTACCTGTGTGTATGTGTGTGTCAGAGAGAGAGAGTGTACGTGTGTGTATGTGTGTGTCAGAGAGAGAGAGTGTACGTGTGTGTATGTGTGTCAGAGAGAGAGAGTGTACGTGTGTGTATGTGTGTGTGTGTTTTGGGGTCCCCACCACATGTAGGTAGAGAGAGTGAGTGAGTGTGAGAGAGAGAGAAAGAGAGTGACGATATATTTACGGTATTATAGAAATAGTTGTTATTATTACTATTATTATTAATGTTATTGTATAATATTATTATTGTATATTATTATTATATATTATTATCACTATCATTATTATTATTATTATTGTATATTATTATTATATATTATTATCACTATTATTATTATTATTATTGTATATTATTATTATATATTATTATCACTATTATTATTATTATTACAGAACCACAGCCACACAGCCATGACTCCAGCCATCACTACAGAATATGTCTTCTACAGCCGCCGTGGGAAAGCTGACTTCCACAGCCGCCACACAGCCGCCAAGCCGCCACCACCACCCACAGTGGGACTTGAACATGTATGTGTGTGTGTGTGTGTGTGTGTGTGAGAGAGAGAGAGAGAGTGTATGAGAGGTAGAGAGAGTAAGAGATAATTTTTGTATTTCTTTGTATTATTATGAGACAGTACAGGAATATAAAATAGTACAAATCCATGAAAACTATGACAATAATTACACAATAAATTTAATACATGTAAAATAATACAGAAGTGTACCCTAATTACATACATGTAAAGTACCATACTGTATACTGTATATCAGGAGTGTCAAACACACATCTATATCACTTGTATTTATAACTTAACATGTAAACACAAATTTAGATAAAATTTACCTTTCTTTCTTATTATTATTTTCATTATTATTATTATTATTATCATTAATCCATTATTATTATATTACTTCCTTAATAAGTGGTATGGATCTGTTCATAATTATCTGGCCTGAGTACTGTATACTCTAATTCAATTTAGCCCGCTGGGGTAAATGAGTTTGACAACCCTGGTTTAGAATGACCCTGTAATCTTAATTTCCAATTTTCTCTACTATCTCATAGGGCCCTTTCCAGTTTAAAAGCAATTTGTTAGTACTGGTTGGTAATAAGACTAACACCTTATCACCAACCTCTATCACTCTATCCTTAGCTCTTTTATCATAATGATGTTTATATACTTTTCTCCTGATGATTTTAAGTTATTCCGAGCGGTGTTTCAGATATCCTCTTAGCCATTTCTTAAATCTAACACATACTGATACATGTTGTAAACTTGATTATCTTTGGCTTCTCCAGACCAGATGTCACTCAGCAGTCTCAGAGGACCCCTTACCATGTGACCATACAACAGTCTCAGAGGGCCCCTTACCATGTGACCATACAACAGTCCCAGAGGGCCCCTTACCATGTGACCATACAACAGTCCCAGAGGGCCCCTTACCATGTGACCATACAACAGTCTCAGAGGGTGCCCTTACCATGTGACCATACAACAGTCTCAGAGGGTGCCCTTACCATGTGACCATACAACAGTCTCAGAGGGCCCCTTACCATGTGACCATACAACAGTCTCAGAGGGCCCCTTACCATGTGACCATACAACAGTCCCAAGGGTGTAAAGCCTGTGTGTGCTTGGGGTACCTCTCTCTATGCAAATAAAACTACTGGTAGGTACCGGTCCCAATCCAATGGACACTCTTAACAAGTGTCCAGTGTGGAGATGAAAGTGTGGTATATGTATATATGTATTAAACTTGTCACAAAGACCATTAGCCATTGGATGATAAGGAGACATAAAACATTGCTTTACACTAATGAGTCTATATATTTCCTGCATTATGTTTGAAGTGAACTGATAATCCATATCACTCAATATTTCTTGAGGAAAGCCCACTGCTAAGAATGTCTAGTAAAGCTTCAGCCACTCTTTCAGTTTCTATTACTGATAAAGCTACTGTTTTGGTCCACGTTGTGACATAATTAATTAATGTCAGTACCCATCTGTTGCCCTGTGAGGATGGAGGACTAATAGGGTGTACAAGATCTATTGCTATACCCTTAGGTAATATCTTCTGACACCTGTCACAACTATAGCACCATCTCTTGACTTGGTTAGACATTCCTGCCCAATAAAATGAACTGCTAACCCTATCATCAGTGTTGGTTATCCCTAAAAGTCCTCCCAGCAGACAGACCCTCATGAGTTAATGCCAACACATACTTCCATCTGTTTAATTTCCTCCCTATATTTACTTGTCTTAATTCTGTACCATAAATCATTCACTTTTTCTAACTTGATATTTGAATTCCTTCATCTCCTAATTAGTGCCTTAATGAAGTCATCCTTCTGCTCTTCCAGGGTAACAGGCAAACCATTAAAAGTGTCAAACTCTATCTGATTAATACATAGAGGTTTAAACTTATCCCTAACCTCCTACTCAACCCTACTACCACTACTATTACTACTACTATTAAGTGGTGTAGTGTAAATATGTCACTATCTCTCTTTGGTACACACACACACACCAACCATGTAACAATTATTATTATCTAAATATAATACTAAATATTTATTACAATGCTTAAACACCAATTAACCATTACCTAACATAACATAACCATTATCTAACCTAATCTAACCATTACCTAACCTAGCGTAACCTAGCGTAACCTAACCTAACTTATGTCTTGTTTTTGTCGATCCCACAGTGGTTGGTATTGGTTTGTAAGCACGCAAACGAAAGAATGTTAGCCTTATAAATGACTTGTGGGTGAATTATTTAATGAATTTGGTGAGTAAACTATACAGTGATTATTATTATCTAACTGTTGGATAGATTTTGTGAATATGAATACTCACCATTTGGAAAATAACAAAGCCTTACAAGTGTGGTTGGTTGGGAAGCTTACAAACCAATACCACTGTGGAATCAACCCATATACAGTTTGCCACAGAAATTCTTACACAGGTTATATGGAAAGAGAAGTTATTGATTATTGTGAATGTTTACCAAGTGACTCTTATCATTACAAAACAACAAACCTAATAATAATAATAATGTTGTATTGCAGTTACATAGTCTTAACCTTTTATCTTTCTCTATGCATCTTCTTTTTTTTATTATTATTATTGATATTATTATTATTGATATTATTATTATTATTAATATTATTATTATTGTTAATATTATTATTATTATTATTAATATTAATATTATTATTATTATTAATATTATTATTATTATTATTATTATTATTAATATTATTATTATTATTATTATTACTATAAGTTGGCTTCATTTCCACCTGTGTATGTATTAGGTTTTGTAAAAATTATAAATTGTATAATTATTAGGTTTAAAAAAATATATAAACTGATTTGGTTGTTACAGAGTTTTGGATTAACTGGAGTTGTACAAGTATGAGACCTCCTTCCATCTATAACAACAACAACAACAACAATAACAACAACAACAATAACAACACATTATTATAGATTACTGTAAGTATTTGTAAAGTTACATTGTACCATATTCAACAACATTCATGGTGTATACGATGGTTCTGTTGTCTTTATATGGAGACATTGTATGTACCATGGATGTGTGTGTGTGTGTGTTTGGAGGCTTCTGATTCCTTCTAACCATGCCATGAAACAAGCTCCTTCCATATAGGTGTGTGTGTGTGTGTGTGTTAAGCCTCGGCCACACGGTACTGAGACATGTTTGGAGACATTTTCAAAACATTGCCTCAGACATGTTCGGTTTCATGTTCGACATGTCTCGTTTGGATGTACAAACTCGTGAACATGTTTTGAGACAATGCAGTGTGGATGTTTGGTGGCTGAGAACAAGTGTGTGAACAACCAATTGTGTGAACATTCTCCACCTGAGTGGATGTACACTGCAGTACACGGCATTGTTATATTAATTATGTACAGTCAGCGGCAGAAGTCCTGTCGCCTCACCTGCTTCACCGAGAGACACAGTGTTCATGGACTTGAGAAATACACACGTTTTCTACACTTAATAATCTCGAGTCTATGAACATCGCGTGCCTCGGTGAAGCAAGTGAGGTGACAGGACTTTTGCCGCCGACTGTACACTGGATCAAAAAAGTGTGGCGCAGGTGGTGTCCGATGGTTCTGTAAATGATCACTACAGCTCATGATAAACAAGCTCGTTTTCAGTAGCCATCGTCTTAGGTGTCAGAATGTTTTACGAGGGAAATGCACGATACTTTTTGATGGAGTGTACACCTCGTATATT
>JAWQEG010007557.1:0-18482 GCA_033782935.1 Petrolisthes cinctipes
GGTGAGGGAGAAAATGGGATGGTGAGGTGTGTGAGTTGGAGTGGGGTGAGAGGTGAGTGTGAGAGAGAAGACTGAGTGAGCTGAGGTGAGTGACAGGAATGAGACAAGTGTGAGTGGCGAGTGGTGTGAGTGGTGAGTGGGGTGAAAGGTGAGTGGGACGAGTGTGAGGGGGCGCGTGGCAGAGAATAAACACCAAAACATCGGTAAGAGAGAAATAACACTGAGTGAAGGACAGGAGAGGTCTTTGGGTAGAAAAAAAAAAAAAAAAAAAAAAAAAAAACACACACACACACACACACGGAGGAGGGAAGGGGAGACAAATGAAGAGGAAAGATGATGGGGAATAGAAGGTGGGGAAGAGGAAGGAATGGCACAGGGGATGATACACGAAGGTCAATTGAAATGAGCAAAATACGAAGGAATATGGGAGGGACAAAAATGAAAAATATGTAAAGGAAAAGAAAGTGGTGAAGGAGAAGTAATGAGGAGGGAGAGAGAGAGTTAGGCAAGGGTGATATGAAAGGAGAGTTAGTAGTGGAATGGGAAAGGAAGATGCTTTAGGGAATGGGAAAAATGAAGGAAGAGTATGGAAATGAGAAAAAAGGCTAGGAAAATGACGAGGAGAAAGAAAGGGGAATGAAGTGTAAGGGAAGGAAAGAAAGGTATGTGACAAATTGCAAGAAAAAGCAAGGAATAACAGGGCATGGGGAAGGGGAAGGTCTGACAGAGGAGAATACAATGAAATACAAAGAAATGCAAAGAAAATCAAACAGCAGCAGACATAGTGGTCCTTACCAGGATATTTGGGGGTAAGCTACCATTACTACGAGTAAAGAGAAGGGATAGAATAATGGAAGGCTCCTCCCCACACCCACCGATCCCTCCCCCTTTCCCTGGCAACAAAACAGATGGAAGGGAGGTCATGCAGTGTGAGAAGAGGAGGAGGAGGAGGAGGAGGAATGAAGGACACCGGAGAAGGAAAGAGGACCTGGAAGACAGAGAGGTGATGTGTGCCGATGAGGAGAGGAAAAGTGGTAAGGTGGCATCATGAGGTCAGAGGGGAGAAGGGTGAGAAGAAGGGTCAAGTGAAGGGAAGGGGAAATGAGTGAAAGAGGACTGGGGTTAGTGAAAGGAAGGACTAGGCTGAGGGGAAAGACGTACTGGATTCTGAGACAGGGGTTTGAGTTACTGGGTTGAGAGTGAAGTGGGGAAAACCATTTTGTGTGTGTGTGTGTGTGTGTGTGTGAAGGCAGGCAGAACAGGCAAGACGCAGTAACCACTACCTCTATCTCCCCCCCCCCACCACCACCACCACCACGAGTACATCTTCTTCTTCCTCCTCCTTCTCCTCCACCATCACAATCACCAACACCACCCATCACTATCACCAACAACAATCACCACCACAACGACAACAACAATTTACCACCACCAACAACAACAATAACACCAATCATTACCACCACCACCAACAACAACAACAACACCAATCATTACCACCACCACCACCAACAACAACAACAATCCACCTGCCGCGTCCTTCAAGACTCAGGCAGATGAACAGAATAGGAATGTGGTAGACGCAGGTGGGTTTACAAGAATGTGGGCAGATGGGTTAGTCGCACTTGTGGGTAGGTGGTGAGGGAGTAGTAAAGAAAGAGAGAGAGAGAGAGAGAGAGAGAGAGAGAGAGAGAGAGAGAGAGAGAGAGAGAGAGAGAGAGAGAGAGAGAGAGAGAGAGAGAGAGAGAGAGAGAGAGAGAGAGAGAGAGAGAGAGAGAGAGAGAGAGAGAGAGAGAGAGAGAGAGAGAGAGAGTGTGTGTGTGTGTGTGTGTGTGTGTGTGTGTGTGTGTGTGTGTGTGTGTGTGTGTGTGAAGAAGGTGAGATATTTGTGATGGGTAAGTGGAGATGTGAAGTTGAAATGTGATAGGTTAGTGATGATATTACTTCCATCGAGGAGGGTATGAGATTGGTTCAGTTTGTTGGTCTGTGCACCTGGCTGTTTGTTGGCCGGAAGACTCAAAAAGTTATGAGAATTTTCATGATTTTTTTTTTTTTACCAATGGCAGGCCTCGTAACTGGCAACAAGTGATTAAATTCTGGGAGATAAGGATTTGGAGTTTTTTTTTTTTTTTTTTTTTTTTTTAATAAGGGTGAAATGTTGACAGCTCTTCCCTTAGACTTTCACAACAGTTTAGGGGGATTATCTATACTCTGCGTTGGCTTGCGGTTTCAGAACGCTCTTCTTATGTAAGTTAAGTAGCGTTGGAGATTGTTAAATGGTGGGGTAGCGGTACAGATTGGTAGTTGGTGGATAGTGGTTGAGATGAGTAATTGGTAA
This sequence comes from Petrolisthes cinctipes, assembly GCA_033782935.1. Classification (NCBI taxonomy): domain Eukaryota; kingdom Metazoa; phylum Arthropoda; class Malacostraca; order Decapoda; family Porcellanidae; genus Petrolisthes; species Petrolisthes cinctipes. Next base: position 2,339 of record JAWQEG010007557.1, read on the forward strand.
CAGAGATGGGTAGGTGGTAGGGTAGTGTTGTATTTGCATAGGTGGTGGATTACAGGGAACGATGCATAGCTGGGTGGATAGTGGCAGAGAAGGATAGTTAGTGGATAGTGATACTTACATGTGGGTAAGTGGTGAAGATGTATATAATGGAGTCCATGGAAGGATGAGGTGAGTAGTGGATTAGGTGGATAAGCAAGAAAGCAGCCACTGTACCAGTGACGGACGTACAGTTGTGGTCAAAGGGTTCCCATACATATAGGGTGACTCTAGCAGATACATAACTCTTGTTTTTGTGCATTATTAAGCCAGTTTCTGCTTTGGTATATAAGAACCCATCAACAACTACTGATAAACTTAGTCAAAGGAATCCCAATGCAACTCATAAAAGGGAAGCAGTCACACGTTTGCCTAAATCATTCCTATGTTTAGCGAAAGTCTTGCCCGCAACCATACAAGAGGTACAGGAGAGGCCGGCATGTAGCTGGGTAGAAGAGAGGGTAGTAAATGTAAATATGGTAATAAAGTTTGTATAGTCAAGTAGCTGCGTATACAGTGTTGTTTACAGCCAGGTGGTCGTCAGTCAATGTAAGTGGTGAGGCATATAGTAGGCAGGCATCTAAGTGGGTAGAAAAGGCAAGCATCTAGGTGAGAAGGATAGGCAGGCATCTAGGTAGGAAGGATAGGTAAGCATCTAAGTGGGTAGAAAAGGCAGGCATCTAGGTGGGTAGGATAGGTATGCATCTATGTAGGTAGAGGAGGAATTCATGTCTAGTGAACTTGAAGGTTGGCAGGCATGTAATTATAAAGTTGTTTGAGAAACCACTATCTCATCTACCCATCTCAAGATTCTGAAAATTTAGGTCGAAATTTTTTAACGATGTGTTACGTTCTACCTCATATTCCCTCATATTTACACGATTTTAATATTGTGAGTTACTGAAGTGCAGGTGAAGGAAAAAACCCACTATATGAAAGCTGTACGATCCACCTGTAATTCCGGGTTTCCACGCCCCAATGTAAATTAAAAGTGAAAATTTTAGAACAGATGGCTGACACACTTGTTCAGATAGAGTTGCAAATGGAACTCCTCAGAATGTTAGGTCAGGGTTTCTAAATTCATCGTCGAGGGTAATATTGTACTGATGCCTGAGTCAGTAGCCATGGAGGCAGGTACGGTAGGAAGGAACGGTGGCGGACAACCATGCAAGGTGTGGCTCTTCCCTATAATTATCTCACCTGACTTGTCTATCACCACGCCCTTCTCCTGCCTCCACACACACACGCACTATATACCATACGCACATACACGCCCTTTGCCTGCCTGTCTCTCTCCTCTCTCTCTCTCTCTCTCTCTCTCTCTCCTCTCTCTCTCTCTCTCTCTCTTCTCTCTCTCACTTATCTCGACACACCTGTCTAACTAATTCTATATTTAACTGCCTTCCTAATTACTAGACGCCTTTATCTATACTGCCAATCAAGCTGCAGTTGCAATCAATCACAACAATAAATAAACACACCAGATATATCTTGCACTGTCAAAACGCAGCCCACACCGAGTATTAAAGACATTACTTGTGGAAAAATAACTATATTAGAGAGAGAGAGAGAGAGAGAGAGAGAGAGAGAGAGAGAGAGAGAGAGAGAGAGAGAGAGAGAGAGAGAGTGTGTGTGTGTGTGTGTGTGTGTGTGTGTGTGTGTGTGTGTGTGTGTGTGTGTGTGTGTGTGTGTGTGTGTGTGTGTGTGTGTGTTTGTTTGTTTACGACTTCGTGGAATTGTCGCTGGCAAGAGTTAGGTTACTCCTCCAGCTTTTCAGGAATCCATAACAGTATTGATCGTGTGTGGGTGGAGTGGGGTGTGTGTGTGGGGGGGGGGGGGGCGTGCATTCGTTTGAGGTGAAAGGCAAGTGCGTGCAGCTGTCTCCCCTTCTAGGTTCAATAATGTATAAATTCCCTTCCATATACATGTGCTTTTCGGTTTTTAGTATCAGTGAGAATCGTTCAGAGATGACTGAAAATATACAGTATTAATATTGTCTTTGGTCGTTTGGGGGCAGTGGAACTCTTTAAGGGACCCTGTAGCCTAATATAGTTAGAAAATTGGAGATAAGTAAGTCCTTCAAATATTGCCACGAAACACAACACCTATATGGAAAGAGCTTGTTTCGTGGACATGGTCAGGAGGAAACAGAAGCCTCCAATTATCATACACGAGCACAAAGTCCTTAAGAGGTATGAAATCCTGAGTGAGGAGCCTGAAAGCACATCCACTTTTACGAGGCAATTATTGTTTGTTCCGTGTTGTGTTGTGGGTCTGCCGGCTATAATTCAACATGGTGCTCTTGAGATTGAGATAACGGGGTGCCAATTTATATTTTCCTAGATAAATATCTTGGCCCTCAATCACCCTAGTTATCAATGTCCACCTTCGGATAATAACTGTGGCATATATTAACTGATAACTATAGTACTCGCATCTTACCGCTATCTCTGTCATTTCTAACACTCACATCAATCTTGATAAAAACTTCAACATGATCTGAATGTTTTGTTATCGTTTATATGACATCACTAATTATTGTGTTATTGATGCTAATGATTAATATTTAGACTCGTCACTTTGGACTGATCATGTGTACGGTTCCCTTTGATAATGCTAAACACCCTATTCATACAGTATATACTCAAAATACGGTAATAATATACGAATTACTGAACTAAGAACAATGCAGTACAGTATGATATTTAATGAAGAAGCTTTATGTGCGTTAATCAGGCCACAGAGTGTTAAGAAATATGACAGACGAGTTATTAATTTTATCAATCTACTTATGTAATTATATATTTGAAATTCAGTACCTTATTATTAACCAATGTTCTTGTCTGTTAAGAACATCTGGAATTATAGTTATTAAGATTAGCTTCTTATCTTTAATTTCAGCTACTTGAAGGTATACACGTCACAGCTTGACACACACACACACACACACACACACACACACACACACACACACACACACACACACACACACACACACACACACACACACGTACACTTTTCAGTAAATTTGTATACGCACATGCATAGATGCACACAAACACACACACGTATAAACAAACACACATCAACCGAATAAATCAGCTAGACTCCAGAACGACACTAACGGTGACAGTGGAGACGGATTCGACTCACACATACACACGTATATATATTTTTTTTACCCCCATACCACACTCTCTTTCCATCACTCACACCGACAGCTTCACACACACAAGCACATAAATACAAACACCCTAACACAACAAATCTACACACGCAGATTTACAACCCAACCACAACCCTTTCCCTCACCCACACAGGAAAAAAATACACTCGTAATAATAAAACCAGCAAATAAGCAAGCAAGCAAGCACGCACCAACACTCGCTGGCTGAATGACAATGCTGTACAGTTGCTGGCAAAAGTTTTCGATACACACACACACAGGGTGGTAAGTATAGTGAGCACTGTTGGATTCCCTTGACTCAGTTTATCAGCTTTTTACAAATGGGTTGTAAGCAGGGTTCTCACATATGCAAGCAAAACTCTCATAAGATTTACATGACAACAAGTGCTAAATATCTCCCCGAATTGCCCTTTTGTACAGAGTGTCCATAAATCATCTGAACAACTATACAAGTTCATTAATGGTAATTTGCTGATATATTTTACGATCACACTGTATATCGAAACAATGCTGAAAACTGTACACTCTGGTAATACCTTTTGTTTACGTAAAGAGACGTGCTTTGTTATGAGTACTCCTGACAACGACGTGACCGCTAAGTGGCAGTTCATTCTGACTCTGTGCTCGTTAAGTGAGTTTGTTACCTATTGTTGGCGATTTGGAGAGCTACCGCTTCCTCCAAACTATGCTACACAACAGATCCTTCAATCGTGTACACGGAGGTATGTACGAGTCAGTTTCCTAGCACAATTTGGAGGATTCTGTGGCCTTCCATTTCGCCCACAATTGACTACCTCATTAACTTCCCAATGCCTGCCAGCAAAATCTCCGGACATGAAACTCTTGACAACCCAGCAGACGTAAGGTGTAATGATGAGGTGGGAGGTACGAAAGGGAAGATGGGACGACAGGAAGGAAGGGAGGACAGGGATAGGGACGGAGAGAAGGAGGGAGGACAGAGATGGAGGAAGGAAGGGAGGACAAGGATAGGGAGGAAGGAAGGGGAGACAAGGATAGGGGGGGAGGAAGGGGGACAGGGATAGGGAGGAAGGAAGGGAGGACAGGGATAGGGAGGAAGGAAGGGGGGACAAGGATAGGAAGAGGGGACAGGGATAGGGGGGGGGGGAAGGGGGACAGGGATAGGGAGAGAGGACTGGTTGTGGGGGAAATGAAAAGATTGGTATTACAAGAGGAAGGTTAGAAGGTGAGAACACGAAGGAAAGAGATGGAAAGCCAATAAAAATGGGAATATAGGAAAGATGAGAAGAGGGATGTTGGGGAGAAGGTGAGGAAAAACAGAAGGTCAGACGGAAGAATAGGGTGAAAACAAAAAACAAAGAAGGGACAAAAATAGAACTAGCAACAGAAACACAATGTTAAAAAAATATATATATAAACAACAACGACGACAATAAAAACGGCAACGAAGACCATAGCAACAATAACAATAGCCTGAGTCATAGCCAACCTACATGTGCACCTCAACACGCACATACCGACATAGAAGAACACACCCACACACACAAAGGCATGCAACTAATTGCGCCTAAATTATGCAAGCAAAAATGGACAGTGATGAACTAGTGCTGGATTACAAGACAAAAAATCCCATGATTAACCAAAGTGAGCGAGCAAACTCACTCGTCTATCTGTCAGTCACACCTGTGAATATATATATATATTTTTTTTTTTTCCCCTCCTGTCACGCTTTTTCCATCCAGATTTTTGGTGGATGTCTTTACACCACCAGAAGATATACAGACAAACAGACATACATACATACATACAGACAAACCCGGAACCGTACTGTCCTTTCCCATTTTTCCTATACAATATGTTTTCCCTTAAACGTCCAAAGCGTGACTGATGGTGGAGTGGCCAGTGGAAAGCTCTCCCTCCACAAACTTGTTCTTCCTCCCAGCTACAAGGACACCACCACCACCACCACCACCACCTTCAACCTGTACATGGACGGAACCTGTTAAAAATAAAATCGTAATACCCTGAGGGAGTCCGTGGATACACACCCAAGAGGCCTGTGATGTTGGCAGCGAATTGAATGGAGGCTACTGGTTCCTCCAAACTGTGTTATGAAACAGCTCCATGACTGAGGTATAATGCATTTCGTGGCATAGTTTGGAGGAATGCGTAGCCTCCAATTCGTCAACACAATCACATCCTCCTTAACTTAGCGGTCACCTTGTACGTTCTGACAACGCAATTTCTTCCTTTTTAAACCCAGGACAGGCAGCGCATCCATGCTAGCAAAAAGTGTTCACACAGATAATTATATAACTTCTCTCGACTATCCCTTCGCCCGTCTTTATTATCATCCACTACCCAATTCGTTCATCCTCTATGTGACTGATGGTCCATAATTATTAGTTCGCCCGTGGTAAATGTGATCCTCCTTGCCTCATACAAAATCGTCGGGCGTTAGTACAATGTTGCTTATTGGTGATATGAATTAATTATTTAGCCTTTGCTCCCAGAAGAAGTAAGGAAAAGTCAAAGTTGTTGCGGGTTGCACACGTACTATAATGTGTGTGTAACAATACGCTATTCTGCTTACTGTTATAGATTTAATGGTTATTTTCACTCAAAACATTAAGGTAGCCTACTTGTTTGGTTCAACCCCATTCACACATTATTAGGTTTTAATTCATATAACAATTTAGCTTTCACAGATATTTACCACACTCACCACATCCATCAAGCAGTTATAAAATCATGATGTCCACACCTCACTCGACAAAATCATCATCACACAACTCAGTCATGTCACCACATTCAGTTTCTTTCGTAAGAGCGCTTACAAATCAACTACTTCTCTTAGCACGTACCTTGAGCATAATATTTGTCTATATAAGATGTATAAAAAGGCAGCTGCTGTGTAAGATCTGTTCGGTATTTGTAACGTGTGTACAGTACCATAACGGGTCTTCCACGGGATAAAATCAGTTGGTGTTAGCCAGGGAAAAAACAAAGTTATCTGTCGTCTCTTAAGAATGAAATCAGTCAGTCCGTCAAGGGACATTAAGAGAAGGGTATAGTTTAGGCGTTTTTGGAGATAATGATTCCTCCAAACTATTCCCAGCAACAGAACACCATTATTTTTGTTCATCTGGTCTTGTTTCCTGGCATAGTTTGGGGGAATCAAGGCTTAAAGACTGCAATACGTCTCGCCCTCCGTTCGTGCAGTCGACTGGCATCTATCTCCTCTCAACCAGACACCCAGTCATGACCAAAAGGTTGCAGTCAAGGAAGAGGAGAAAAAAATACTGTGAATTATGAAGACACGAGCAATAGACAACATATTCAAGAATTACGGGAAAAGGTAAGTGGGTAAAATTTATGATGTGGCCGTCCGCAGAGAAGGGTCGGTATCAAGTCATGTCAACAAGGTAATATTATTTCCGCCACTGAGAGCAGCTGCTATGATGATAAATAAAAAATATTTAATAGTAAAAAGGTTACTGATAAGAAACAGAAAAAAAAACATCCCAACAGGTGTCCTCATGAAAAAAGTAAAATTAAAAAAAAAAAAAAAAAAAAATGATATAACACGATACCAAGGCAGCACTAGTCTTACACACACATACAACGTTTTCACCATTTAACTCAATTCATAGTAAATTAAAACTATGTACTAAACCTTTAAACCCTGCCAATTAATGACAAGGATTGAAGGGACTGCAAAATAGCCTAACCATGAAAATATAATGGAGGAACTGTAAGGACAAAAATAATAATAATAAGTACTGGATACTCAAGGATAAATAGAGAACGAAAATTATTTCTAAAAAAGTAAGGAAGAAAAAACACAGGAAAAAATTAACATGCAAAACAATGGTAATAAATCTGGACACACAATAGTTAACAAAATAAACTGCAATGGCAAACAAAAGGCAGGTAGAAAAAAAACAATGATGGAGGGAGGATTGTGGGGGTGGGGGTGGGGGAGGGGGTGGGGGTGGAGGAAGGATTGTGGGGGTTGCAGTGGGTGAGTGGGAGGGAGGGGTGGAGGAGGGAAGATTGTGGAAGTGGGACTGGGATGGAGGAAAAATTGAGGGATGGGGGTGGAGGAAAGATTGTGGGGCTGGGATGGAGGGAAAATTGTGGGGAGGGGGAGGGGGAGGAGGAAGGGGAGGAGAATGTAATGGGTGAGTGAGAGGGAGGGGTGGTGTAGGATGGAGTGGGGGTGGGGAAGTAGGGTGGGAGGGGTGGTGTAGGATGGAGTGGGGTTGGGGAAGTAGGGTGGGACGAGAGACAATGTAGAGGAAGGAGGGGTCATGCTAAGTACACTGGTAAAGAGTAACGAGGCACTTAGTCCAAAATGACGTAATTGCTGGTTGGACTGGCTATATGGGCTTGTGGTCAGGGTCTGCATGGATCTCTCACTCTCACTCTCTCTTCTTCCTCTCTCGGTTTTATAACTTTTTTTTTTTCACTGTCTCTCATTTAAAAAAAAAAAAGCTCATTGGGTTCCTTCACAAACTCAACAATGTTACAGCAAGTGTTATATTGATTTTAGTATATTTGTGATGTATTAAAAAGGCCCAAGGAGACACCAATATTAAGCGAACTTGTATACGGGTATCAGAAGGAAATAAAATAATGGTGACGATAGAAAAATTTAGCGAGTTTGGATGGCTATGGGGAAACACTTTATCATATTCAAGAGAATCCCATCACCTTACTGTACATTTACACTCTCAGGTTCAGGAAATGCACACGTGTCAGTAACAGCTGTACAATACGTGCTGCAAAAATTTAGTTCTCTGTCTGGCGTATCCTGTTTACAATAATTATGGTCAAAATGTATGTTATTCGGTCTTCTCAGTCGTAAGAAATAAGTGAGCAATGAACTTGAAGGTGCTGAGGGATTATTACCAGCCCAAACTATAGGCATCCGTAGTAGTGAAGCAAGAGGAACAACTCGTCAGATATTTAAGTAGGGCCAAAATTAAAGACTAGGCATGTCTGGGGGGCAACCATGTTAGTCGTTGAGTAGGACATTGCCAAAACCAGGACTGGAGGGTCGGTGCAGCCAACCATGACACAGGTAGGGAGGGAGAAATATGGGTAAGGAAGGGAGGGAGCTTTGAGGGGGGAGGTTAAGAAGGAGAGGGGGGTTTTGGGGGGAGGTATGGAAGGGTGGTAAGGAAGGGAGGGGACTTTGAGGGGGGAAGTAAGAAAGGGAGGTAGCTTTGAGGAGGGAGGTAAAGAAGGAGAGGGGGGTTTTGGGGGGAGGTATGGAAGGGAGGGAGGTATGGAAGGGAAGGGGCTTTGAGGGTGGAGGTAAGGAAGTGAGGGGGCTTTGAGGAGGGTGGTAAGGAAGGGAGGGGGCTTTGAGGGGGGAGTTAAGGAAGTGAGGGGGCTTTGAGGGGGGAGGTAAGAATGGGGAGGGGGGGAGGGGGCTTTGTGGGCCTCTTCCATACACTTGGCCCTCACATTACCAGGCCACTAATGAGGACGACATGAGGGGGAGAATTAGTACAAGTGGCTGTGATGGAGGTCCCACGTCAAGCTGGTAATGGGGTCCTCTGTTTGGGTGTGTGTTCCTCTCCCGTTCCTCCTCCCATAGATGTACCATACCTATCCACTCCTTGACTCCACCCCTCATTGCACTTAACCTACCTACACACCGGCTCAGCTACTCCCTATACTACTCCTTTATTCTCCAATCCATTAGCTTAGGAACCGAGCTACTGTAAATATCGTATCTGTCTACTTTCTCTTATCTGCTTACCTACCTACTTACCTGCCTACTTATCGAAAGTATCTATCTGACTACCAAATTTCTTATCTACTAACATACCTCCCTACTCACAGACACCCTTGAACGTTTCTTCACCTTGTCTCTATCTCTACATTCTACTCATGCCTAAATTTCTCGTTTTTTTTTTTTTTATAATGATCCTGTTTGGAGTGACATAAGAATAAAAAAGAATACTAAGCAAAGGTTCAACAAATCGAAAAAAACACTAAGTATAAAAAACAAAATAAGTAAAAGTTAGGTCAATTATATATACTGTAGGCCTTTGATTATTTTACATGTGATTGTATTTGTTCTTACATCTCGGTGGGTGTGTTCCCTCCTCCTGAGTTTAGCCCCATCTACTTTAAGGTTTCTACTGATGTTGAAAGATTGATAGGGATACCAAGAATACAAAGGGAGAATAAGTAAAAAATCTGTGGTTAACGTGGAATATAGAAATAATGTATAATACACTTGGCACCGTGGAATTTGACAAGAATGTCGTCAACAGCAGCAACATTTGGCAGTTCCACCTCGGCGATATTTAGGGGAGAAGTTCGCAGTTTCTGGATCCTGAAATGTCATGTTGGCGCAATACATTCCAACCAAGATACGACCTACTACATTAGAGAGTTACTGCACCAGCCAAACCCTTAGACAGTCTTCACAAGGCCCTCCATGTACGAGTGAGTAGCAGTTATTAGTGACTTGGTGTTACAGTCCACCTTGATACGAGGGCTATATGTTGTCCCTTATACGTACCACTTTTTCTTCTTACTTTCTGTTCCTTTATCACTGTTTTTTGTTTAGTTTTTCACTTTAATTTTATACTACTTTGATTACAGCATTCTCATCTCCATTATTTTTCTCGGTCACTTTTTCAACCGTTCGTGTGTGTGTTTTCTTTTTCTTTATTTGCTATTTCGCCACACTCAGTCCCCAAATCCACTTCCATTTTCTACAAACATATTCTACTTTTTACCATTCTCTCACATATGAACAAAACTTTCCCTTCCTTCCTTCCATCCTTTTATACATTTTTCCCAGTTTCCCATTTGCTGATTCAGTAAACTAGACTACTCACTGCAACCCATCCTTCCTATCCACCTCCTCCTACCACTTTCCATTCCATCCATTCTACTCATTTCTTCATTACCTAGCTAACTTCTGCACTATCTCCAACTTACACACTTAGTTTCTCTATATTTCTTCCTCCTACCTACCCACAATATCATTCACTCCACCCCCATCACCACTACCTCTTCCTTCCACTCCTTCCCTCCTATCCCCTCCCATTCTACACTTCGTCATCCGTCACGCTCCTTCCTCCAGCTCCTCCGTCATCCGTATCTCTCCTCATCCGTTACCCACACACCCTCTCCCGTCACCGCCATCTCTCCCCCATCTCTCATCCACAGAGACTCACTCAGTCCTCTATACCAACACCCGTCAGCCACACATCCCGTTACACTATCTAAACGCTGATAATTCGTCTCCTTCCCATATACACACACACAGGCATTATTCATCACTGATACTTTCATTATAGTTAGTGAGTCCATATGGTTGTCAGTTCCTGTCGTGGTTCAAGGGTAATTGTTTTGAAGCTCAGAGCCATAGACAAGGGGTGTGCATGTTCGGATCCTGGCCACGACGGGGGGCCTTATTTTATATACTCGTTCTGGCTTATCATGGTGGAGAAATCATGACAGGTGGGAAGCAATACAATTCAGTTACCCCGAGCACCTGAATCCCAGCATTATTAACCTCTCATTTACTTAATTCAGTACTATTATTGTTTGACATGATAGGAAGGAATCAATTGTCCTCTGCATTCACCCACATGAAATTACCTCATTAAAAATAGTAGTAGTTTAGCTCGTCTCATTTTTTTTTAGTCAATTTCTGCATCTAGTCACAACCTCGGAGTTTCTAAAAGTATCACAGCCTTCCTTAGGGGGCTGTATGAGGACGGGGAGTGTCTTCTGCTTTCAGTGTTTGATATTTAATTAAGGTCAAACTCGCCTGCGCTGAATCACAAGATTTTAATTGTTGGTCCGTGTATTATATCTATGTATTTTACGGTGACTCAACTAGGCTACATAATTAACTAATTAACTCTTTTGGTACTTCCTTGATATACCGTTAGACCTCCTGAGGTCCCACTTGTCCAGGTAACTCCTTGTAGCTCCTTTCTCTCTCTCTTATATATATATATATATATATATATATATATATATATATATATATATATATATATATATATATATATATATATATATATATATATATATATATATACACTCTTCTTCCTCCATCTTTTCTCCCCCGTCCTCCTCCTCTCCCTGAGCGAACTCCACCCACCTGTTGGTCTCCGTAGCTACAGTACACCTGCCAGCCGAGGGGAACTGACCGTGGGAGTTGTTGGCTAGCCAGGCGTCACCGTGGGAGTCTCAGCCAGCCCAGGGAGTATTCAGGGAAGGGGGCAGGCGGCACAGGCAGGAAGGAGTGGGAAAAGGAATGAGGTGAAGAAGAGAGGAAGAAAGAAGGGAAGTAAGAAGGGAAAGGAGAGGAAAGAGAGAAGATAAAAGGGAAGTGAGAGGAGAAAATAGGTGAAGGAGAGAATAAGAAGGAAGGGTAAAAGAAGGGATGCAAGATGATTTAAATGAGAAGGAAGAAAAATGGGAAATGCCAAATTAAGGACGTTGGAAAATGAGAAAAGGGAAGAGAAGAAAGGAAGAGAAAACGAACACGGAGATAGATAGGGAGGAATGGAAGAAGAGAGGGGAGATAAAATCGCAAAGGGAGGGAGGGACAGGGTGAAACTTCAAAAATGGGAGGGCGAATGAGAGAAAGGGGAAAGGGATAAAAACTCGAAAGGGGGAGGCAATGAAAGGGAAGAGATAATACAAGGGAAAAGAGAAAGAAAAAAAAATTAGATATAGAAGGAAGGGGAAAGAGGGAGAGTACATAAGCGAGAGAAAGAGTATATCAGAAGCATGAGAAATTATGAGATAAAGAAAATAAAGAAAAAAAAGAAAAATGAGACGAAGGAGTGTATGACAAATTAAAAAACTGGATTAATTAAGGATGTGAGAGGTACTTAACATGGAATGGGAGAGTTGGGATAGAACTGTTATATTAGTGATGGGAAAACGATGAGAGAGTTGGGTGAGGAAGTCAATACCGCGCATGAGGAGGCGTGTAAGGTATGAAATTTATGAAGGATGACAGAATAAAGTAAAGGGAAGGAGGAGGGGACGAAGAAGATGGAGGAGAGAGGAAGTATGCTGGGAAGACAGGTGAAGGTGAAGGTTGTAATGAGAGAGAGAGAGAGAGAGAGAGAGAGAGAGAGAGAGAGAGAGAGAGAGAGAGAGAGAGAGAGAGGTGTGTGGGGTGGATGGTTAAACTATGGTGGGAGAACTGAACAAGTATATGGTTAAAATTAATTAATGATTACACATCCAAAGATTGCAACTCTAACACTTTGCATTCAATATTACAGTATAATGATAAATTTCTAAACAGTTTGAGGAATTATAAAATACAAGGGAACTATAATTTATTAATGAAGCCCTTTTATAAACTCCTGGGATTCCGAACCAATGGTGTATATTTCGGAGCCAATTGAGTTTATCTCCTTCAAGTTTGTTGGAGTGTCAAGAGGAGTGGGAAGAAACTACTGGCCATGGCCATATTGTATTTGTGTGAGTGAGATAGGTGTAATTATTCGCATCCTGTGTGAGGACGGACGTAATAAGCTTCACGTGTGTTGATATGTGGCTAATAGTGAGTTGCAAGGTGTTATGGTGTGAGTAAAGTGTGTAAGAGGGGAAGGATGTGTGGTTAGGAAGACTGGAGTGTTGTTGGGTGCAGTACAGTGTGTCGACAGCCGTGTGATTCTAAGCGGATGTTTGTGTGTGGACGTGCGGCCCAAACATCACAGTGAGTAGTGATATTTGGGTCTGCACATATACTAGATTGTGCGTATCCGTGTCTGTGAGTGCAGGTAAGTGTATGTCTCTATGTTTGTTTATGTATTTAACTTACAAGTTAGGCATTGCAGTAATTAGTCGATTACAAAGAATATGTTTTTTTCATAATTCTTTACTCCTATTATTATTATTATTATTATTATTATTATTATTATTATTATTATTATTATTATTATAATTATTATTAATATATTATTATCATTATTATTGTAACTACCATAGTAGTAATAGTAACAGCTGTTGGTAGTTACAGGTGGGGCAGAAGAGGGGTCATATTAGAATAAAAGTGTGTGTGTGTGTGATTGGCTGATACTTCCATGTGTGTGTACATATAGCTTTAGATAAGGTAAGGGGCGCTGGGCTCGGTTTTAAGTACTTTCTCAATTGTAAACACACGTGCAGGCGCAACGCTCATGCTGCTTTGTAAGCTCATTCGTGGGGTTTATAGCGCCTTGATCCCCAGGGCGGGGCTGGGCAAAATATATATATTAACCATCGTATACATGTGCTAAAACTGCCTACCAGTGGTGCTTGGAGGAGTGTGCGTGCTTGCAAGGAGTAGACGAGCTCATACTTCCGTGTCAATTTCTGCTCGTGTTTGTTGGTGTGTGCACGATGGCTGTTGTCTGAGTGGGAGCAGGCCAGAGGGGATACAAGGAGATACATGTGATGGAGCAATACGGGAAGGGGAGCTGGAGAGATGGGGAAGAGATAGTGGAGATTGGGGAAGGAATGAGAGAGGGGAAAATGAAAAGATGCGAAAGTGTGAAGGAGGAGACGAAAGGTAAGGGATGATGCAGATGATGGAGTATGAAGGAATAGAATAATGGGAAGGAATATGCACGTGCATGTGAAAGTAAATGTGGAAGCAGAAGGAGAAGAGAGAATAATGAGAAAACGAGGTGTGTGTGTGTGTGTGTGTGTGTGTGTGTGTGTGTGTGTGTGTGTGTGTGTGTGTAGGAGAAGTAAGCAACACAACACCAAGCTGAGTAATGTGGGAATAGACAACACAAACATGGGAAAAGGTGGGGTGTGTGTGATTGTGTCTGGCTAAACGTGTGTCTCCCAATTACTATCTAACAGCTTCTATGGCCTTCAACACCTTTTGACAGAAATTCTATGTTTTCAAAGCAAGAAGCTGCGGATTCATGCTTAGTCCATTTCTATGCTGTTTAAAAAGCATATTTATCTTTGTTAAATATCCACTTTTATGTGTAAAATGACCACAGTGATGTCATATGCCAAACTATAAATAATACCAATAAAAACAAAATTATAATGTAGCATGAATTGTTTAAATCTAGTTGATATATTGACTCATTCAATGTTTGTGTTGGCTCAGTTTTATTGCCGAGTAAATACTTTTCCTCAGAAGCATCCCATTAACGTTCACAAGAGCTTAAAACAGCGTTCAACAGCCAGTGACAGCTTTCAATAGCTCCCACCAGTTTATGAGTATATCGGTAACCTGATAGGTTCCGACCTCTGATAGCTTCCGGCAACATTAACTCAACCTACACCTAAATGAAGGACAAACATCCTATTCCGATTCCTCTTTGTGTGTATTTTATATTAACTTTTATGTCTCAATAATTACCGTACATAACAGATTCAAACTCTCCTAAATAACCACCCTAATGGTCTCCTGACAACCACTTAACAAACACCAAACTTGACCACTTAAACTTTAAACCCCGAGAAGTATCCCCAATCTCCAAACCACCCTAGACAGACAGACTGCCAGCCTGGGCGTGAACAGCGGGTCTGGGACTGGCTGGAATTAGAGGGACGTCTGCCGGAAAGTTTAGGGGGCTCAACAAGTTCCCGGTCACCCTGATGGGACTTGGCTGACCGCTGAGGGAGTTACGCTCACTTAATGCAGTTAGTTAGTTGGTGGCCCTCGCTGACTGCTGGCGGCCTTGAACGGATTCGAGGAAGGGAGAATGGGGGGACGGATTTATAAAGATAAAGCGAGAATGGGTGGACAGATTTATAAAGAGGAATGTAGAATGGGGGGACAGATTTACAAAGAGGAAGCGAGAATGGGTGGGCAGATTTATAAATAGGAAGCGAGAATGGGTGGACGGTTTTACAGAGAGGAAGCGAGAATGGGTGGGCAGATTTATAAATAGGAAGGGAGAATGGGGGACGGAGAGAAGATTGGACTGTTATGGATGGCTTGCGGAGGATGTGATTGAGTGAGAATGAGACTGCAAAAAATAATAGGATTGGAGGAGAGGATGACACTGTATGGGGAAGATGAGGCTGTAAATAGAGGGTGACACACAGACTGGGAGGATGGAACTGGTATAGACACTAGCAAGGTAAATTAAAACTGTGTTAAGAAGGATGAGACTGACAAGGGATGTGTCTGATGGGAAGGATGGAATTGATGTGGAAGAGTTGGGAGGAGTGGGCTGAATGAGGTTGATGGTGAGGAAATATACAAAAAAAAAAAAGAAATATACATGATGAATACCGGTGCTAGACTACACTCTAAATACAGTTGTTGACAGGATGATAAAATAGACGTGAACTTAGTAAAAAAAAAAACAGCTATTGGAGTTTCTGTGCGTGTTCTGAAAATCCGTACACTCCACTGCTATGTGAACGAGCACTTTCATTTTGTGTATACTTTAATGGTGTATATAATGATTGTGACGAGAGCAAGTTTGAAAGGTGTGTTGTTGCTTTAGGAATGTTGATTTAGTTATGCATGTTTTTATTTTACATTTATATGCAAATTAAACCGTTATAAATACGTGAGAGGGGGTCGATGCCACAAGGGTGTACACGATCAACATTATCTTTCCAGGATACCAGGTTCCACTTGGATTAATTCTGTGTTCCTCTGGGGTTAATGTGAAAGGTCCAAACATGTTATGAAAATAGTTGAGGAAAACAAGATTTCATGGATATGCATGAATGATAATGTACTCTTCACACGAACGCACACACACACACACACACACACACACACACACACACACACACACACACACACACACACACACACACACACACACACACAAACACACACACACACACACACACACACACACACACACACACACACATGCGAGGCAAAGAAACGCTCTCATATACATGCACTGTAATTATGGTATTGTAAGTAAACTGCTTTATAATAAATCATGAATAGACGGT
>JAWQEG010007558.1:0-56858 GCA_033782935.1 Petrolisthes cinctipes
CCTGTGATGTAGTCAGAATATTGGAGTTATACGAGTCCTTCAAATATTGCCACGAAACACCACCTATATGGAAGGAGCTTGTTTCATGGCATGGTCAGGAGGAATCAGAAGCCTCCAGTTTTAATACACGATCACAGGGTCCTTATTAAGGGAGTGTTACAGTGTTGGATAAATCTGGAGCAGCTGATTCCCCTCCAAACTATCCAAGTAACAGGACACCATTATATTTGTTAATCTAGTCCTGTTTCCTGGCATACTTTGGAGAAATCAAGACGTTCTAATGTACCAAAAGTGGATTATTCCTTTAGGGGGTAGTACTGTATATATTGCTGGTAAATCTGTAAAAAACTGATTGCTCCAAACTATTCCATGCAACACAACACTATTATGTTTGTTAATCTGATTCTGTTGTTTCCTGGTACACTTTAGAGTAAGCAAAGCATTCCAATGTACCAAAAGTGTATTGCCTCCTTAAAGTTATTTGTATTTCGAAGCGCAACACGAAATTTACCGAATAATCTGTTGTTGTTGCTCTCCTCGGTACCCAAAGTAAAGGGTAACCCATTCTAGGTATATTAGAAAGAAAATACATTGTCCTGTCCCTCACCACAACAAACCCCTTATCTCTCACTCCCATCCTCTATTTTACATCCCCATGCAGACACCATTCGCTGTTTCCCATCCCATAGCCTCTTGTCCCATTCCCTGCGTGGCCTCCCATATCTATCCCTGACTCCATCCATTTCCCCGCTCTTCCACCTTCCCTCCTCTCTCACTCGTGTCGACACCCTGTCCTGCCTCACCCCTTTTGACAGATCCAGTTTTCCCTGCATAGCCCCGAAGCAGTGTCCTCTTCTCAGTTCATGCAACGTTGTCACCATTCGTCTGTCTCTTAGGCCATGCTACCGTCTGTGTTCCCTTCACGCCCTGTCCTTTTCTGTGTCCCTGTCTGTTTGTGTGTCTCTGTAGCTTTATCCTTTATTCTGTCTCTTAGGCCATGCTATCGTCTGTGTTTCCTTAAGCCTTTGTCCCTTTCTGTTTCTCTGTCTGTTTGTGCATCCCTGTAGCTCTGTCTTTAGTGTGTTTGTTGTGTTCATTTCTGTGTCCCTAAAGCTTTGTCACCTCCTGAAATTGTCCAAAAGTATATCCCTAAAGGTACTGTCTATCTTTTAATTTGTGTGTGTGGTTATTCCTTGATGGATTTAAGTTTTCTCATAATCCTTCTCATAGTCCTTCAGTCGGCCTCTTGTCTCCCTTGCAGCCCCAGTTCCCTCGGCCTCCAATCGTGTTCCCTTAGCCCCAATCGTGTCCCCTTAGCCCAATCGTGTCCCCTTAGCCCCAATCGTGTCCCCTTAGTCCCAATCGTGTCCCCATAGTCCCAATCATGTCCCCATAGTCCCAATCATGTCCCCACTTAGTCCCCAATCGTGTCCCCTTAGTCCCAGTCGTGTCCCCTTAATCCCCAATCATGTCCTCTTAGTCCCAATCATGTCCCCTTAGTCGCAGTCGTGTCCCTTAATCCCCAATCATGTCCTCTTAGTCCCCAATCGTGTCCCCATAGTCCCAATCGTGTCCCCTTATTCCCCTTACATTTCCAGTCCCCTCTGCTCCCAGTCTCGTTCTCTTAGTCCCCAATCGTGTTCCCTTAGTCCCCTTCAGTTTCTCTTGCTGGTTTCCCCTCCCGTCAGTTCCCCGCCTTGTCATTTGCCCTCTTGTGTCTACCGTAAGCAAATTCCGATAAGCTTTGCGGATATGCCGGCGACACGGTACCTCTGGCCATCTCCCTAAACCCACACGGTAAAACAAGGACAAGACAGACTGCACACACACACACCACACACACCACACACACACACACACACACCACTACCACTTCTCTCCCTGTGCACACACACACACACACACACCACTACCACTTCTCTCTCCGTTCACACACACACACACACACACACACCACTACCACTTCTCTCCCCGTACACACACACACACACCACTACCACTTCTCTCCCCGTACACACACACACATACACACACATACACACACACAAATACATACATTTGATTTTGTCATTCGAGGATTTTTCTTTTTATTATTATTATTATTTTTTTTTTTTTTTTTCTTGTCTTTCAGGATCAATTTTGAGTTTTTTTTGGTGTTTTATATAATGTGTGTGAATAGATTATATTCCCTACGTTCACTTATTAATGTCTGAATAATTTTTTTAGTAACAAATATTTCTTCAGTATTATTAACTCGACTTTCTTCTTATCTCTTCCCTTCTTATTACAATTTTTTTTAATTGTTTGTAAATCCAGATAGTTTTTAGTATTATTATGCAGTATGTAGTAGGGTATGTATATCTTTTTTTGGGGGGTATAGTACAGTGCTGGTAAATTTGGAGCAACTGATTCCTCCAAACTATTTCCAAGCAAAAGGTCTTATTTGGTTTGGGATGTTTTTTATTGAGCTTGGAATTTTGACTGGGATGTTTATTGAGATTGTGATTCTTATTATGATGTTTATTGAGCTTTAGAATTTTAATGGGATGTTTATTGAGCTTGGAATTTTTACTGGGATGTTTATTAAGCTTTAGAATTTTAATTGGGATGTTCATTGAGCTTGGAATTTTACTGGATGTTTATTGAGCTTGGAATTTTTACTGGGATGTTTATAAAGCTTGGGATTTTAATTGGATGTTTATTGAGCTTGGGATTTTAATTGGGATGTTTATTGAGCTTTATAATTTTAATGGGATGTTTATTAAGCTTGGAATTTTTACTGAGATGTTTATTGAGCTCGGAATTTTTACTGGGATGTTTATTAAGCTTGGGATTTTTATTGGGATGTTTATTGAGCTTGGAATTTTACTGGGATGTTTTATTGAGCTTGGGATTTTTATTATGATGTTTATTGAGCTTTATAATTTTAATGAGATGTTGTTGAGCTAGTGATGTTTATTGAGCTTGCGGATTGTTATTGAGATATTTATTGTGATGTTTATTGAGCTTCCCTATTACTGTAATAACTTGAAGCGGGTCTAAAACATATTGAGATGTAATAGAGTAAATTATTTTGTTTAACCTCTTATGTTGATGAAGCCAAATTAATGTGCATCTATTTGTTAAGAGTACATTCCATTTTATCCAATGTTATTAGTAATCTCATTAGCTACCATTAATAGGATGACCATTATTAATTAAGGGGTTTGTTTTGTGTTGGTAAATCTGGAGCAACTGAATCCTCCAAACTATTCCAAGCAACAGGACACCATTATTTTTGTTCAACTGGTTCAACTGTTTCCTAGCATACTTTGGAGGAATCAAGGCACTCCAATCTACCAAAAAAGAATTACCACCTTAAGGGGGTGCGGGAATAGGGGGACAGGCCTTGGGGGGGGTTTAGGGGGGTGCGGGAGTAGGGGACAGGCTTGGGGGGTTTTGGGGGTGTGGGAGTAGGGGGACAGACTTGGGGGTGGTTTAGGGGGGTGCGGTAGTATGGGGACAGGCTGGGGGGGGGGGGGTTTGGAGGGTGTGGGAGTAGGGGGACAGGCTTGGGGTAGGGGGTTAGGGGTGTGTGGGAATAGGGGACAGGCTTTCTACCCCCCCCAAGCCTGTCCCCCTATTCCCGCACCCCCCAAACCTGTCCCCTACTCCCGCACCCCCTTAAATAGTGGAAGTAACCTGCTGTGTGATATTCGGGGGGTCTGATTCCCTCAAAATATTCCAAGCAACAGAATCCCTCCCCATAAGACTGGAAAGACGTGTTGTTTTATGATAAGAATATTATGGAAGACTTAGTTAGAATTTAGCCGTAGAATATAGACTGATGTAGAAAATTTACCTATAATTTAGACGTAGAGATAAAACCTAGAATTTGGACGTAGAAATAAAACCTAGAATTTTGACGTAGAAATAAAACCTAGAATTTAGACGTAGAAATTTTACCTAGAATTTAGACGTAGAATAAAACCTAGAATTTTGACGTAGATATAAAACCTAGAATTTAGACCTAGAAATAAAACCTAGAATTAAGACGTAGAAATAAAACCTAGAATCTAGACATAGAATTATACTAGAAT
The DNA here is from genome assembly GCA_033782935.1 of Petrolisthes cinctipes. Lineage (NCBI taxonomy): Eukaryota > Metazoa > Arthropoda > Malacostraca > Decapoda > Porcellanidae > Petrolisthes > Petrolisthes cinctipes. Next base: position 4,080 of record JAWQEG010007558.1, read on the forward strand.
TTAGACCTAGAATTTAGACGTAGAAATAAAACCTAGAATCTAGACATAGAAATTATACCTAGAATCTAGACATTGTAAATTATACCTAAAATTTAGACTTAGAATTCTTGAAGTTGTAAAGTAATTATGTGACTTAAAATATTATGTCAGTGAATAAATATATAAAATTATTGTTTTTCTTTGTTACAGAAGGGTTAAGTAAGGGGATAGTATAATTTTTTTAAAGATTGGAGTGCCTTGATTCCTCCCAAAGTATGCCAGGAAACAGAAACAGATGAACAAAAATATGGTATCCTGTTGCTTGGAATAGTTAGGAGGATTCAGTTGCTCCAGATTTACCAACACAGAATTTCCCCTTATTAAATTTTGTATTACTAGTAGGAAATATACTATACAAAAGAATCCGCTATAGTGTCGCTAAGAAATAACTTTGTATAGATTGTAATACAGAAATATTACAATTATAAAATTTTTGATGGCTATGATTTGATATATTGTCTTGAAAATCGTTGATAACCCAAGAAATCCTAAGAGAGAGAGAGAGAGAGAGAGAGTGAGAGAGAGAGAGAGAGAGAGAGAGAGGAAGAGAGAGAGGAGGAGAGAGAGAGAGAGAGAGAGAGAGAGAGAGAACAGGAAGCCGGTGCAAGAGGAAGAGAGAGAGAGAGAGAGAGAGAGAGAGAGAGAGAGAGAGAGAGAGAGAGAGAGAGAGAGTCACACACACACGCCAAAAAATATTAACTTGTTTAGTTGAGTGGCCATTGAGAGGGAAGGGGTGAGGGATCAGCTAGAGTAAGTTGTGTATAAAATGCCGTGGGTGGTTGTGTGTGTGTGTGTGTGTGTGTGTGTGTGTGTGTGTGTGTGTGTGTGTGTGTGTGTGTGTGTGAAGGCCAAGTATTCTTTTGGTTGAAACTTGTGTGAGGAATATATTGCCTGGACTACTTTTATTGAGTGTGTGTCAAGAGAAAGGATTGTACTTTACTCTCTGCATTGATGTTTGTGGTTATAGAAATGCAGATATTGATTTGAGTGAGTGTGACAAAATATTATTACTAACTTTGAGAGGTGTTGTATTATTTTATCGTGCGTGTGAGGAAATAAACGTGCTGCATTTTGCCTCCTTGTGACGTTAAATAAAGGAAGTACACATTATTCTATTCCAGATAAAACTGTTCAGAGGATCTACACTGGAAGTAAGAAACGAAAACGAATGTACAGTAGTTTGTTTTCTCTCGAGGAAAAGAAGTTGCCCCGATTATTTGACTTAACTAGGGTCCAAAGTTGAATATTTGTTGCAGGGTAAATGTAGGGTTGCAACACAGAAAACATCCTGAGAAACAACAAATGAAAGGAAAAAGAAAAGGATAATGTCGGTCGATGTGTCAAGTGAGGGAGAAATAAAGCAATAAAATAGATAACAGTGTCTATACCCCGGGAGAAAATCCTGCTTGTGCGTGCCTCGGCGAAATTGCTCCCCACTCTTCCCCGCCAGCCAGCCAGCCAGCCAGAACTCCGACCCCTGCGCAGCTATATAGTCCACAATGAAGATACTCCCTTGAGGCCACGTACACCTCCGCCCTGACGCGTCCCTCTCGATTTCCCGGGGCCTGGGGACGTGTCTGATACTCCTAGGGCACCGACGGGCACCTAGAGGGTCAGAAAGATACCACATGATAACAGGGAAATGGACTTGTTGTTGATTATTTTGAAGTGGTGGTAGTGAAGGAAAGGCAGCGTTGGTAGGCCTCGTCTCTCTGTCTCTCTCTCTCTGTCTCTCTCTCTGTCTCTCTCTGTCTCTCTCTGTCTCTCTCTGTCTCTCTCTGTCTCTCTCTCTCTCTCTCTCTCTCTCTCTCTCTCTCTCTCCTCTCTCTCTCTCTCTCTCTCTCTCTCTCTCTCTCTCTCTCTCTCTCTCTCTCTCTCTCTCTGTAGCACAAATGTCGTATGCTGTACTTCATTAGGGTTTTATTATGTTCAATCTTTACGTTAATAAACAAGTACATAAAATTGCATACATGAAAGCAAAACATATATTTATGATGCTTTATATAAGAATTTTTTTTTTTTTGCTTTAAAGTTTTAGATGATACACTCAAAATCATTCAACTTTTGTCTGTTTATTTAAAAATGAAAGTAAAATATCTCAGTCTCATTATCCTCAATTGTTTTTCTTAATCCAGCAATACTATGGTTCAGTAACGAGTGTGTGTGTCGTTTATTACAATGACTGTATGTACTGTACTATCAATGACAAAACTCGTGTCGCTGTCTTGTCCAATGATTAACTATAACTTGTGAAACATAATGAAAACTCCACCACAGTAACATTCGTGCCCAGTATGGTTAGTCCTCTACCATATATTTTCACCAGATTTCACGACGACACGAATTTTGTCTTTGATAGTACAGTAAATATTATAGTAGTCATTATTTTGTCAAGAGAATGAACATAAAGCGTTGAATCAATATAATTATGGTTGTTCAGTTGATCTTCATTGTGATATAATTATTGACTTATGAAACTATTTAATCTGTTTTTACATATAATAAATAAGTATATAGTATTAATGTACTGTATATATATATATAATGGAGAAAGTTTTAATGAATTCAAAATATACATATAAAATATATATACTCCTAAGTTATATATATTAATGTACTGTATATGTGTAATGGAGAAAGTTTTAATGAATTCAAAATATACATATACAATATATATACTCCTAAATTATTAATAGTATCAAAAAGGAGTATAGGGCAGCCGAGGTGGGTTGGATATGGGTGTACTGTATAGGGAAGTATACCATGAGTTGCAGCTCAGATCAGGTTCAAGTTTTTCACACCAAGAGAGGGGAAGTAAGTGACTGTCCGCTTTCCCCTCTCCTGTCCCCCTCCTCCTCCTCCTCGTCCTTCTATCACGCCTGGGTAGTGGGGGGGAGGGAAGGGGAGGGGATGGGGGGTGAAGGCAGCAAGCAAAGGGAGGGAAGGGGTTGGGTTGGGTTGGGGGGTGAAGGCAGCAAGCAAGGGAAGGGAAAGGGATGGGATGGGTTGTGGGGTGAAGGCAGCAAGGGAAGGGAAGGGGATGGGTTGGGTTGGGTTGGGGGGTGAAGGCAGCAAGCAAGGGAAGGGAAAGGGATGGGATGGGTTGTAGGGTGAAGGCCGCAAGCAAGGGAAGGGAAAGGGAGGGGATGGGAAGGGGATGGGATGGGTTGGGTTGTGGGGTGAAGGCAGCAAGCAAGGGAAGGGAAAGGGATGGGATGGGTTGGGATGGGCGGTGAAGGCAGCAAGCAAAGGGAAGGGGAGGGGATGGGTTGGGTTGGGGGGTGAAGGCAGCAAGCAAGGGAAGGGGAGGGGAGGGTTGGGGGGGTGAAGGCAGCAAGCAAGGGAAGGGGAGGGGATGGGTTGGGTTGGGGGGTGAAGGCAGCAAGCACAAGCGGTCATGCCTGACTGGGGGTTCCTCGCCTCAACCAGTTTTACCACAAAGATTCCTTACAGCTGGGCAGTGGCAAGTTTTTTGGTTGGCTCCACTGTGCTTGTATGAATGCAGGAAATGACCAGCCATGCATTGGGCAGAGTGAGCCGTGTGAAGTTGCATGCACCCTACAGCTAGCAAGCACACTAACTCGCTTATAATCCTCAGACTCGTTCCTCAGGATTTTTTTTTAGCTCGTGTACGATTGCGGGTAACAGAGGCGATAGAGCATCATGTATTTTAAGGACCCTGTGATCGTGTATGAAAATAAAATTGGAGGCTCTTGATTCCTCCTGACTATGCCACGAAACAAGCTCCTTCCTTATGGGTGGTGTTTTCTGGCGGTATTTGAAGGACTCGTTTACTCCAATATTCTGACTACATCACATGGGCCCTTAAGGTGGTAATTCTTTTTTGTTACATTGGAGTGCCTTGATTCCTCCAAAGTATGCTAGGAAACAGGACCAGAAGAGCAAAAATAATGATGTTCTGTTGCTTGGAATAGTTTGGAAGAATCATTTGCTCCAGATTTACCAACAATATATTCATCCCTTAAGGACCCTGTGATCGAATATGAGAATTGGAGGCTTCTGATCTCTCCTGACTATGCCACGAAACAAGCTCCTTCTATATAGATGAGTGTGTGTGTGTGTTTCGTGGTAATATTTGAAGGACTCATTTACCTCCAATTTCCAGACTACAACACAGGGTCCCTTAAGTATGGTTTAATTAATGGAGTATTGTAGGTTTGGTATATTTGAGCGCCATGAGTCCCCCAAAGTGCGTCGGGAAACGGACTGGATTCGCTTAAAAAATAATGGTGGCTTCTTGCTTGGAATAGTTTAGATAAATGAGTTGCTTCAGATTCACCAACAAGTATGATGATCCAGGAATTGATACACCAAAATCACACTACATAGCAAAATATATATATACCGGTATGAAAATATATGTATAATTCACCAACAAGTATGATGGTCCAGGGAATTGATACACCAAAATCACACTACATAGCAAAATATATGTATACCGGTATGAAAATATATGTATAATGCTCGACTTGACGTAGGTTTGACTTCGAGTCGTTTTATAAAATGCTGAAACTCTTACATTAAATTACTATTATTATATTAAAATAAAACCATTATAATAAATTTTATATTAACCTAAGCTGGTATATTAAATTTTATATTAACCTAAGCTGGTATATTAAATTTTATATTAACCTAAGCTGGTATATTAAATTTTATATTAAACTAAACTATTATATTAAATTAAAATATTATATTAAACTTGTTCCTACGATAAGACCTGTAAGGAGTTTTCTTCAGGTGCATATGTTAATTTGTTTCACTTGAGACGTGTAATGAAGTAAATAACCTATATGGAAGGAGCGTGTTTCGTGGTGGCATGGTCAGGAGGAATCAGAAGCCTCCAATTTTCATACACGATCACAGGGTTACTTAAAAGAGGAAAGGCTGATTCACATTAGTCAGAATAGAACAAAACTAATGATGATAGAAGAGTGAAGAAAGGAAGGGAAGGAGGACAGGATATAGTGGTGTGTGTGTGTGTGTGTGTGTGTTTGAGTGTGTGTTTGACTAAAGTACACAAATGATAAATACTTAAAATGGGTGCAAGAAAAATAAATTGTCTTTATTTCTCTATCAATATGTTAACTATCAAACAAAATACCAGTGTGTGTGTGTGTGTGTGTGTGTGTGTGTGTGTGTGTGTGTGTGTGTGTGTGTGTGTGTGTGTGTGTGTGTGTGTGTGTGTGTGTGTGTGTGTGTGTGTGTGAGTAAGTGTGTGTGTGAGAGTGAGTAAGTGTGTGTGTGTGTGTGTGAGTGTGTGAGTGTGTGAGTGTGTGTGTGTGTGAGTAAGTGTGTGAGTAAGTGTGTGAGTGAGTGTGAGTGAGTGAGTGTGTGTGTGAGTGAGTGAGTGTGTGTGAGTGTGAATGAGTGAGTAAGTGTGAGTGAGTGAGTAAGTGTGTGTGTGTGTTTTATTACTGTGACAATAAAGGTGAAACTGGTGAAGGGTTGTGACACAGTTTCTTGTTGTTGTGATCACTGTATTGTGTGTCAACCAGTTACATATAATTTATGGGTAATATTCAGATTACTGCCGACAGAGATCACCCAACTTTGTCATACGGAAAAGTTATTACCTAAGGTCAGTTTGGCATCACAACTGAGTTACTTTAAAGGGTGTTAGTTTGGTAGATGATACATATATTTCGAATTAATAGAATAGTTAGTCTGTCAACGAGCCTGATATTGGCACTACATCGCTTTTCTAACGAGAGCAGTTTATCATGCTTGCAGAGAACGATTCTTCACCGTGACGTGGTGTATTTTACTATAAGAGATAGCCTTGTTATCCTTAATCTAGACTGTCATTTATATTCATCAATAATATACGTGGCCGCCGCAACCCTCCCTCCCTCACTTACACACTCACTCACTCACCGCCCCCCCCCCCCCCCGCACCCACACACCCCAAAACACCAGACACACCGATGGATTTTGTGTACCTATGTCCGACACACACACACACACACACACACACACTGGTATTTTGTTTGATAGTTAACATATTGGTAGAGAAATAAAGACAATTTATTTTTCTTGCACCAATTTTAAGTTTGTATCATCTGTGTACCTTAGTCTCACACACACACACACACACACACACACACACACACACACACACACTGGTAGTTGTCTGTGTGTGTGTGTGTAGAGAAAACCTTTGATAGTAAACATAAAGGTAGGGGAATAAAATCTATTTATTGTACTTGTATCAATTTGTAACATATTTCTGTTTTTATAAAATTATGAAGTATGTATCTTCTTTCTGTCAAACTATTATATTTATTTTTTTTAATGGTGATGTCAGAGGATGAAAATTCATTCTTGGTTCTGTTATAATGACAGATACATGCAAAAGAAGCAAAGAAATTAAGTGAGAATAATTGATACATTATAGAGATATTTAATAACAATAGCTATTTGTATTTGGTATATAACACTTACTGCAAACATGAATTTAGTGAAATAGAATAAGTCACCTTAGCGGAAACGACAATTTTCTTGGACCCGAATATATTTTAGTAAATCAGTGTAATTTTACAAACACATAAGCATACCTATTTTATTTATTTATTTATTTATATATTATTATTATTATTATTATTATTATTATTATTATTATTATTATTACAGTATTATTATTATTATTATTATTATTAATATTATTATTATTATTATTTATATTATTATTATTATTATTGATATTATTACTAGTATTTTCTCATCGTTAGTATAATTTTACTTTGTAGGTTAAAATTCAAATTATATTCATATCTATATACACCTTTCAAACACCATATATTATTATTATTATTTTCATTAATGAGTGATAAACATATTGTATAGTTTCTGTATCATAAAAATCATGGGCGTCTATAAGGTGGTAATTAATACACTTTTGGAACATTGGAGTGCCTTGATTCCACCAAAGTATGTCAGGAAACGGGACCAATGAATAAAAATAATGGTATCCTGTTGCTTGGAATAGTTTGGAGAAATCAGTTTTGCTCCAAATTTACCACCTACATCACTGTACTATAATTATACCACCTTACTATATATTTAAAGTTTAGTTTGTTATTTATCTTGTTATTTTTCTGTGTACTTATTATCTAGCTATGATGCTATTTATTTTCAGCTCTACCAATCAATTATTCTTATGTTCAAATAATGAGCAATTGTAGGGGAGAGTTTCTTTTTGGTAAATAATTGTGTCTTGTTGCTTGGAATAGTTTGGAGGATTCAGTTGCTCCAGATTTATTAATGTTGTATTGTCTTCTACACTACTGCTTACCTTAAACAACATTACTAAGTTCAGATTTCCACAAAAAAATATAAGCGAAAACACACACACACACACACACACACACACACACACACACACACACACACACACACACACACACACACAAACAGAAAAACACACACACACACACACACACACACACACACACACACACACACACACACACACACACAAACATGCATGTATATTTAAATGCCTTGATATCTACCAAAATATCAGGGACAAACAAAGGACTAATTCACTTTTTTAGATAATATTTACTTTAATGCTCGTCATCTCACGTGGAAAAAACACTTTGTGGCAGGAAGCTTCACAATTCGCCAGGTATAGGATTCTGTTAAGGACCCTGTGTTCGTGTATGAAAATTGGAGGCTTCTGATTCCTCCTGACCATGCCACGAAACAAACAAACTAACAAACAAACAAACTCCTTCTATACAGGGTGATTCAGAAATGCGTGCCGAAAATCCGCAGGTGTATTCCTGGCACATAATTGAATGTAAATTAGTCAATAACGATTTTGGAAATTCTCAATAGTTTATAAGTTATAGTGCCTTCAAGGTTTGAAGAGTGTGTTTAAATCTAGGGATTGTACCATAATCTTTCAGACATTTTGCTGTGACTGTACACTCTACAGCTTTTGTCATATTCTTTAGTAACTTTTACTGTGTTTCCAATGCCTTCATGGGAGTTAAGTAATTTCACACGTGTCTGAAAGATTATGGTACAATCCCTAGATTTAAACACACTCTTCAAACCTTGAAGGCACTATAACTTATAAACTATTGAGAATTTCCAAAATCGTTATTGACTAATTTACATTCAATTATGTGCCAGGAATACACCTGCGGATTTTCGGCACGCATTTCTGAATCACCCTGTATACTGTAGGTGTGTGTGTGTGTGTGTGTGTGTTTAGGTGTGTGTGTGTGTGTGTGTGTGTGTGTATGTGTGTGTGTGTGTGTGTGTGTGTGTGTGTAGGTGTGTGTGTGTGTGTGTGTGTGTAGGTGTGTGTAGGTGTGTGTGTGTGTGTGTGTGTGTGTTTCGTGGCAATATTTGAAGGACTCAGTTACCTCCAAATTTTCTGACTACATCACAGGGTCTCTTAAAAATATACACCTTTACACACGTTTGGAGAAATCAGTTGCCCTCAGATTCACCCTAAAGAAATTGACTGCCTTAAGGGGGGAGTTTTGTGTTGGTAAATCTGGAGCAACTGAATCCTCCAAACTATTCCAAGCAACAGAACACTATTATTTTTGCTCTCCTGGTCCTGTTTCCTGGCATACTTTGGAGGAATCAAGTCACTCCAATATATCAAAAAAGAATTACCATCTTAAAGGAGAGAATTTTTTTTTCTTTTTTTTTTTTCTTTCTTTTTTTTTTGGTGAATTGGAAGGTCTCTGATTCCTCCAAACTATGCCACCAAACAGATCCCATATTGGTGCACCATTGAGGGCGTCTGTTTCCTGGTATAGTTAGGAGGATTCAGTAGCCTTCCAATTAATTAAAATACCAACATAATAATCTTGCCCTAACTTAATCTTACAACATTATCTAATATATATATTTATACACCTCTCCCCACAGCCTGGAATATGTTGGCAGCCATGTGGAGAGTCGTGTTGATGTTGGCACCCCTGGTTACACTCAGTCCTGCCAGTAAGTACAGTATATACCCACACACACACACACACACACACACAGACACACACACACACATATTATTAGCAGGCCTCATTTACACTTACTTATTTTCATTGAAGTAATTTTTTTAGGCTTCATTTTCACATAAGTTATTTGTTATGCCTCATTTTCACACAAGTTATTTTTCTATGCCTCATTTTCAATTAAGTTATTTTTTATGCCTCAATTTCATTTAATCTATTTTTTTGCCTAATATTCACAAGTAATTTTTATGTCTCATTTTCACATAAGTTATTTTTTATTCCTCGTTTTCCCATAAGTTACTTTTTATGCCTTATTTTCACTTAAGTTATATTTATGCCTCATTTTCACTACATTCTCTTATTTATATTTTGTATGCCTCATTTGTACTTACATTCACTCACTTTCACTTTTTTTAAATAGTCTTCACTCGTTTTAACTCATTCTGGTAGGACTCATTTTCCCATATATTCATGCAGTTCCATTGATGTTCACTCATATTCACTTATATTATCTCATCACTCATCATCACTCACTCAATTTAGTCTACCTCACCTTCACCTTCACTGATCTACTTCACAGCCTTCATCTTCCCCAATGAATAATTTCTCCTTGACTTAATAGATAAGGGAAGAGTATACATATGGTACTGTACATTTGAATCCCTTAATTCCTCCAAAGTATGCCAGGAAACAGGACCAGATTGACAAAAATAATGGTGGCCTGTTGCTGGGTATAGTTTGGAGGAATCATTATCTCCCCAAATGCCAAAACTGTACCCTCCCTTTAAGGACCCTGTGATCGTGTATGAAAATTGGAGACTTCTGATTCCTCCTGACTATGCCACGAAACAAGCCCCTTCCATATTGGTGGTGTTTCGTGGCGATATTTGAAGGATTCATTTACCTCCAATTTTCTGACTTCAACACAGGGTCCCTTAATCATTGTACGTACGTAACCTCAAAATCTTACTTGGTTATTCTATGTGTGTATAAGGAGAGTTTGTTTATTTTTTGTCTTCTCTCACTTTGGTTTCGTAGATAGGGACAAGTAGCTTCCTCTCTCTCTCTCAGTCCTTATCCTTAAGTCCTTTTCCTTAGTCCTATTTTCAGTCCTATTTCCAGTCCTTATCCTCAGTCCTATTTTCAGTCCTTATCCTTAGTCATTATCCTTAGTCCTTATCCTCAATCCTTTTTCAGTCCTCATCCTTAGTCCTTTTTTCAGTCCTTATCCTCAGTCCTTTTTTCAGTCCTTATACTCAGTCCTTTTTTCAGTCCTTATCCTCAGTCCTTTTTTCAGTCCTTATCCTCAGTCCTTTTTTCAGTCCTTATACTCAATCCTTTTTTCAGTCCTTATCCTCAGTCATTATCCTTAGTCCTTTTCTTTATTAATATAGAAAAAAATATTGATTATGTTAGTCTTGGTTTTACAATAATTATTCAGCTTGCGCTCAGCCAGTAATCCACATCTTATTTAATATGGAAAAAATAAAATTAATCATGCTAATCTTAGTATTACAATAATTATATAACTTGATCTCAACCTTTCGTCTTCATAAAATTATAGAAATAAAAATGATGTTGTTTATCTTATTATTACATCTTGTAGAGGTCACTGTAGCCGAATAATGATAATAATATGATCTTTAAGGGACCCTGTGATGTAGTCAGAAAATTGGAGGTTAGTGAGTCCTTCAAACATTGCCACGAAACACCACCTGTATTGAAGGAGCTTGTTTCATGGCATAGTCAGGAGGAATCAGAAGCCACCAAGTCTCACACACAACCACAGGGTCCTTGACAATGAGGAGTCAATCGCATTAGCTACGTAAAGCGGATTGTAAAAAGTAGAGGTAGTTTATCTATAATTATTAGCATATTAATCTGGAAGGCAGGTGATTTGTGAGCCTCTGGGCCGATATATCATGCAGGTTACTTAAAAATTAATATTATCCATGGTGAAAATGACTACTACTAATATCTTAATGTTTGGTGCCAAGGAGCCTATTTCGTTCATAATCTATTAAGTGGGTAATTCACTTCTATTACATTGGAGTACCATGATTCCTCCAATGTATGACAGAAAACAGGACCATATGAACGAAAATAATGGAGGGCCTGTTGCTTGGAAGAGTTTGGAAGAATCTATTGCACCATCACTCCCTTAACCTCAAGCTTGGTATCCGGGACCAGGAGGAGAAATATTATTTACGTGACTGCGGAATAAAGAAGAGCATTTTAAATAGTTATGACGGACAGCGACAAAGTCTTGAATACTTGATGCCAAAAATGTTGAAAAAGAACGTGAAAAATATCTACAAGAAGGAGATGCAGTCAGTGGCTCTCCGGTCGACTGGAAAATGTGTGATGAAAGTTCAGCCTTCCTTATCGAGCTTTCACGTTGGTATTTTTTTACAGGGGAATCGCAGTTAATGTCACTTATCTCCGTCACCTCTCTACCCACGTGAAGAAGTATTTATTTCGTCTCACCTGATTGTTTTAAGATATATATATATACCTTCTACCCACATCCTTGTTTAATATATTTTTTTTTCTTTAATTCTCTATTATCTGGAAGTATTTATCTGTCTGTACAGTCGGCAAAGAAAGTATTAACTATAATTTTCCGTAGGGGAGTTCCAATACTTATTTTGCCAATTGTACCTGTTGTGTAATAAATGATTATCATGTCTGAGGCGTTTCATCAAGTGTGACGTATATAGTATGTTGTCTTTGGTAAGTTAAGTGTGTGTTGTCTGTGTGTGTGTGTGGTACGTTGTGTGTGTGTGTGTGTGTGTGTGTGTGTGTGTCTGTGTCTGTGTCTGTGTGTGTGTCTGTGTGTGTGTGTATGGTACGTTGTGTGTGTACTGCATAGTGTGTGTGTGTGTGTGTGTGTGTGTGTGTGTGTGTGTGTGTGTGCCCTCCAAAGAACGACCGAGAGACAAGTGTTTTCCCCCGGGCTCTCCCCACACGAAAATACTGTGTGTGCTTTAGTGAGAATCCAGAGTAAAGGTAAAAGTGAGTCGGTGTGGCTGTGTGGTGGGGTTGGCACGGTGGGGGAGCAAAGCCGGGTAGCCAGGGGACATGCCCACAGCCGCTTGGTCTCGCTCGCTGCCCGGAAAAGGTTTAAAGATTTGTTATTTTTCTCTCCTTTAAGCCTTTCGTGGGATGTTTGGTCATTACAAAAGCAGAGGGTTTCAAGTTCTGAGCCTTCACAGAAAATGCCATGTTGCTGTCTCTCCTCTTGAGGGTGTGAGCCAGATTTTGTGTGAGGGTCAAGACTTAGACGATTTACCTACATTTATTTTTTAAAGGAAGGAAAATCAGGTTTCCGAGATATATAACTATGACAAGAGTTAAGATATTGATTACAATTTGGATAAGGTAGTATGTTTGTACTATCAGAATACATTTGAAGCGTATATTGTTGTGTTCAAGTGTATGTGTTTTTTGTGTACGAGTATGTGTGTGGTATGTGTGAGCTTGTGTATGTGTGACTGTGTGTGTGTGAGCTGTGCGACCCCAGGTAGGGCAGAGAGGGATGACTGACTAAGCCTTCAGCGTGAGGCGAGGCCGCGTCCTGTGAGGCCCTCGCCCCTCACGCCTCCTCCGCGCCACACCCGTTCCACAAAAACCATCAACTCAGAGCTACAGGGGTGAAAAAATGGTCGCTTCTCGAAAAAAGTCGAGTTGGTGTGTTCCGTTTGTCCTGACGGGCTATAGATCATTTTTATTCTAGTGTATTTTCTTTTTCTTTTCTTTTCTTTTACAGTCTACCCTTCATTGAATTAATATTATTCCTTGTAACTTTTAGTGTCTGAGAAAGATGAATAAGGTGTTTCTTAAGGAGCATAAATATATAATGTCAATTGCTAATAACTAACATGTGCCAAAATACTGTTTGTATATAATAATGTTTCCTCTTCTAAGTCATTCAGAAATACTTTTTGATGCATATGATAGATATTGTTGTTAAATTTCTTACTGTATGTATTAATAGTAAGTATGTTGCATCTTACTGTGTGAGGTGGAGTAGTATTCATGTATAGGTGTATAGACTAAGACGAGTAACACCCTTATATGTGTAATCTTATATGTGTAATCTTATATGTGTAATCTTATATGTGTAATCTTATATGTGTAATCTTATATGTGTAATCTTATATGTGTAATCTTATATGTGTAATCTTATATGTGTAATCTTATATGTGTAATCTTATATGTGTCATCTTATATGTGTTATCTTATATGTGTTATCTTATATGTGTAATCTTATATGTGTCATCTTATATGTGTGAGGTGGAGAAGTATTCATATATAGGTGTATAAACTGAGACGAGTGACACCCTTATAATATTATGTGTTATCTGAGGTGATAGAAAGACAGCAATGTATGATGAGATCCAGATGTGTTTCATGATTTGGTTTATATTTGTTTATGTGACATGCTGGTGTGGAAGTGATACATATCTCAATGGACATATGTTTAAGCGGGTAGTACAGTGTTGGTACATCTGGAGTAACTGATTCCTCCAAACTATTTCAAGCAACAGGACACCATTATTTCTCTTAATCTGGTCCCGTTTCCTGACCTACTTTGGAGTAAACAAGTTAGTCCAGTATATCAAAAGTGTACTGTCCCCTTAAACTGCAGAAATATTTAAAGAACAAATATAAGTCTTAAAAATGAAAAGCCACAAGGCAGAGACGTTTTTGAAGTACTGGGTAAGACAAAGATATGTAATACTTTCCTTTTAAATTACAGGATTAAGGACCCTGTGATCGTGTATGAAAATTGGAGGCTTCTGATTCCTCCTGACCATCCCATGAAACAAATTCCTTCCAGATAGTATGTGGTGTTTCGTGGCAGTATTTGAAGGACTCATTTATCTCCAATTTTCCGACTACATCACAGGGTCCCTTAAGGCAGTGATAAGTCCAATTTTATGTGGTATCAATAACGCTACTGTACAGCCACAATCAAATATCCACCGACACTTTCCTTCCATCGTAGTAAATATCTTGGTAATAAAGAACAACACGTATATGATTTTGCAGCACCTCATAATAATAATAATAATAATATCCACCGACACTTTCCTTCCATCGTAGTAAATATCTTGGTAATAAAGAACAACACGTGTATGATTTTGCAGCACCTCATAATAATAATTGAAGGGGTTGAGTTGGCGTAAGGTGTTGTATGATTATATTTTGATATGATACTGATTTATTTGCACGATGGAAGGAAAGTGTTGGTGGTTATTTGATTGTGGCTGTACAAATGTAAGGCAATGATATGTTTCAGTTACTGGTGAAAAGATATTGATATATTTTAAGTTCCGATTGAAGATATTGAAATGTGAAATGGAGATGAAGAGTGTTTGTCTCGGCCGAAAAGTAAATGAAACCTACCAGTGAGACGATAACACAAACATTCAACAGGTGATATATATGAAATCAATATATGATAACAATAGATGAAATAAATATATGAAATAAATGTATGAAATAATTAATGTATGAAATAATTAATGTATGAAATAATTATATGAAATAAATATATGAAATAAATGTATGAAATAAATGTATGAAATGAATGTATGAAATCAATGTATGAAATAAATACAAAATAAATGTGTGAAATAAATATATGAAATAAATGTGCGAAATAAATATATGAAATAAATGTATGAAATAAGTATATATGTGATTCTACAATTATAGGACTGAAAATTATCAAGGAAAATTTTCGCTTGCTAAACACGAGGAACGAGAATGATTTCCATGTAGCCTCTTCCCTGGCCTGCATGAGTACAGCCATATTTCACTTGACACAATGAATAACATAAGCACCTTTTAAGTCTGAACATTTACTGAAAAGGTTACACCATTGTCCCTGCAAATACACGTTGTCAGTAAAATGCCCGGGCGCTGCATATGATGTGTAATTTTGTATTTATTTTTTTTAATGCAATATTTAATACAATAATAATTTAGTCGTAGCTGAAGACATGCGAAAGAAAGCAAATCTCTTGGTATGCCATGACTATAAGAATGAGCCAATTTAGAGAGTGTTATGAGGATCAGAATGAGAGATATCATGAGGTGTGGGAATCTAGTTATATTTATATGTGAGAAAGACAAATGTAACAAGACTCGTGTTGTTTATATTTTCATGTTATCTATCACCGAGACGAGAGATACTGCAAATTGAACTTGAATAAACAGATAACAGATACTTTAGCAATGTGTCAATATACGAGTCTGTCCACGAAGGAATGGAAAACAAAACATGGCTTGAATTTAATAACACAACGCACTACTAACCACGCCAGACCCCAAATGTTGACATTACACCATACTACTACGTCCCTCCATAGAAATAAAACCCTGCCCTCCTCCTCTACCCCCTCCAACCCGTTTATGGATGGTATATGCAGTAACGTCGAGGCCTGCCAACAGTGCCGTCACATCATGCTGGGTTGTAACTGTGTGCTTTCAACTCACAACAAACAGTACAATGAAATGCGCACGAGTGGAATGGCGCAGGTTAGTTTGTCCTTCCAACCAACCCCTTCCCAATCAGCCTCTTGTACTTTTACCTTCCTCTCTCTCCTCTTTTCCACCCCCCCCCCCCAGGTCCTACTACTCTCCCCCCTCTCCCCCTTTCTACCCCCTTTTCCCCCTTTCTACCCCCTTTTCCCCCTTTCTACCCCCTTTTCCTATTACTGTCCATTCCCTTTCTCCCCTTTTTCCTGCTGCCCTCCCCCCCCTCTTTTCTGCCCCTTTCCTATTTCTGTCCCCTCTCTTCTCCCCTTTTCCTACTACTGTCCCCCATCTTTTCTCCCCCTTTCTTATTTCTGCCCCCTTTTTTCTCCCCCTTTCTTATTAATACCCCCTTCCTTATTAATACCCCCTTCCTATCTCCCCCTTTCTTATTAATACCCCCTTCTGCTACTCCACCCCTTCTTTCTTCCCTCTCCTACCACAACCCTCGCAAGGACCAGTAGGTGTGTTTCTGTTTGGCGAACCATTGTATTCCCCATCCCTACTTTCTCCTATTTCTTTCTTTCTCCAGTTGCTGTTAATTTAAACGTTCATCCTCTTCTTCTATTATCCCCTTCTACTCCAACTTCTTTCTACCTATTTTCCACTCCCTTCCTCTCCCACATTATTCTACCTTACTTCCCCCACTTACCTTTTCCTACCACTTACCTGTTCCTCCACACACCCCTTTTTTTCCCCTTCCTTCCCCCACTACCCTCTCCTTCCTTCCCCCACTACCCTCTCCTTTCTTCCCCCACTACCCTCTCCTTCCTTCCCCCACTACCCTCTCCTTCCTTCCCCCACTACCCTCTCCTTCCTTCCCCCACTACCCTCTCCTTACTTTTCCCCTGTTCCTCATTCCTTAAAGTCTTCCATTATTCTTCACTGCTCTGCTTCTTTTCCCTTTACTGTCCCTCCATTTCTCTCCCCTTACTACAACTACTGTGTTATTTCACCCTCTCATCCCTCACAACAACCACTCCTCCTCCCACTTCACCTTCTACTACCATCACCATCCTCTCCCCTCCGTCTCTCCTTTGCCTTCTCCTCCTTTTCTCCTTCTCTTTTACTACCTCTACTACTACCATCATCATCCTCTTCCCTCCGTCTCTCCTCGCCTTCTCCTCCTTCGCATTCTCCTCCTCTTCTCCTATTCCTGTACTACCTCTACTACTACTACTACTACTACCACCACCACCATCCCTATACCCATACTACTACTACTACTACTACTACTACTACTACTACTACTACTACTACTACTACTACTACTACTACTACTACTACTACTACTACTACTACTACTACTACTACTACTACTACTACTACTATCTACTACTACTACTACTACTACTACTACTACTACTACTACTACTACTACTTACTAATACTACTACTACTACTACTATAATACTAGCAGCATCACCTCTCTCCATCCCTCCCTTCCTACAAATGCTGTCCCCGTCCCAGTCCACACTTATCAACTTCATTCACACCCGTACCTAAATTACGAGGCGAAGTTGTGTGATTTCCTCTGCATGTCCGTGAATACGCTCCGGCCCAATGACAAAAACGACCCCATACTGCAGGATTATACGTATCTCTATATATTTTTACTGCATGTGCCTGTCTGTCTGTTCTGTCTGTCTATTTGTCTCCATATGTGCCCCGGCTTTCTGTCTCCCATTTTCTACATTGGTTTTCGTTCTTTTGTGTCCACTACTGATCAGTCAGGCGTTGGTTTTGTTTTGGGATTATCCTTTCATTGCTTTCGAGGTATTGTAATGTATTTTTGTATTTACTTTTTTTATTTTAATACACTTATCAAGAAAGCGTTTCTCTCCTGTCAACACAACTTCGTACAATCCTTCCGGTAAATACTCATACAGTCTTTTGTCGTGGGAAGCATCTGTTGTCTTGTCTGTTGAGTTAAGGGACCCTGTGATGTAGTAAGAAAATTGAAGGTTCACTAGCGAGTCCTTCAAATATTGCCACGAAACACCATCTATATTGAAGGAGCTTATTTCGTGGCATAGTCAGGAGGAATCAGAAGCCACCGAGTCTCATACACGATCACAGGGTCCTTAATTAAGAGGGTCATTCATCTACGAGGAGTGAATAGGAAGGTTACGGATTCCTCCAAGTATATCCTGTGCTCCAACCCGTGCCAAGAAACAGATTGCCTTCAGTACACGAGTAGAGCAATATGTTTTCTAGTATTATATATTGGAGGAATCAGTAGCTCAGTAGTTCGCCCAACACTGAAGACCACTTACGAGATGCTGTACAGTCTGAATCATAAAAAAAATATTCGTGTCACCTCACTTCGCTTTTCTTGGAGGATAACATAAAGTATAATTATCGAACCAACACATTCATTCACCATTCAGAATTACAATATCCAGGGGGCAAAGTAGTAATTTACTGCTCTGGGTTTTCATTTTACGAAGCTTATATTTCCATACTGATGAAGCCTATGTCCAGTGTCGGAACATATATATATATTAAAAAAAAAAAAAAATAAAAAAAAAAAAAAATAATAATAATAATACTAATAATCATAATAATAATAATAATACTGTACTTCATGACTTGGAAGATGTGGCAACACGACTTTTGCCTCCGACTGTACAGTGTCCTTGTATCTTATATTTATACTTATGTTTATTTATTTATTTAGTTGTGTCTGAGTTGTTGTTGTTGTTGTTGTTGTTGTACTGTATATATTTTTATCGCCTGGTTGCACTCGCTCTTCGCCCTAAGCACATCTTGAATATTCAACCCATGACCTCACTTGACCTTTCCTCAGTAATCCCCAGAGAACATTGATGTAGATACAATTGATTCCCTGCACAATTTTTTTTTTTTTTATGTACAGCCACAATCAAATATCCACAGACACTCCTTCCATCGTAGTAAATATTGGTAATAAAGAACAACACGTGTATGATATTGCAGCACCTCATAATGATAATAATTGAGGGGGTTGAGTTGACGTAAGGTGTTGTTGTATGATTATATTCTGATATGATACTGCAGCACCTCATAATAATAATTGAGGGGGTTGAGTTGACGTAAGGTGTTGTTGTATGATTATATTCTGATATGATACTGCAGCACTTCATAATAATAATTGAGGGGGTTGAGTTGACGTAAGGTGTTGATGTATGATTATATTCTGATATGATACTGATTTATTTGCACGATGGAAGGAAAGTGTCGGTGGTTATTTGATTGTGGCTGTACCGACCTCTGTTCTGTTAAGGTCGTCAGTAGCTGGTGACTCTTGCTAGGCCCCGAGGTTATTGAGTTAAGGGGGGAAATTTTATGTTGGTAAATCTGGAGCAACTGAATCCTCCAAACTATTCCAAGCAACAGAATACCATTATTTTTGCTCCTCTGGTTCTGTTACCTGGCATACTTTGGAGGAATCAAGGCACTCCAGTGTAACAAAAGTGAATTACCCCCTTAAGCTTAGAAGGGTCGAGTGCTTTACATGTGTCGCACTAGATCACACACACACACACACACACACACACACACACACACACACACACACACACACACACACACACACACACACACACACACACACACACACACACACACACACACACACACACACACACACACACACACACACACACACACACACATAAGCAATTTGCGTGGACACCAAAATAAACACACACACACACACACACACACACACACACACACACACACACACACACACACACACACAGACACACAGAGACACACAGAGGCATTTTGCGTGGACACCAAAACAACCACACACACACACGCACAAGCATTTAACGGAGACTTGATCTTATATATAGATGCAGTTAGTACTCAGTCCGCCACATCAAGCCTTCCACTGTGCTATCACCTTCCTTTCATCACATTCATTACATTCTCTATTAGATCATCATGTGGTCGGGAGTATCAATCGCAGCGGGAGTCTTATCTCTCGAGGAAATATAAGCTGCTTTTTCCATTCCAAAGAAAATTTCGTCCGATTACAGTATTTTCCCAAGTGTGGCCAAATCCTGAAGAATAAATTGAACCCACATAATTATCATCCAATCCTGAGCGAAATGATGTTAATATAACCTTTCCTAGAGTATTCTAAATGATGTACGGAAGCCTTCTATAACACCAATAAAAGAATCTCCCTTAATGTAATTTTACTTAGAGTAGTTTAAATGATGTAGATATTCCTTAAAGAAACCAACAAGCGAATCTTCCTTTAATGTAACCTTACCTAGCGTAGTCTAAAAGATGTAGCCTTCTATAACACCAATAAGATAATCTCCCCTTAATATAACCTTACTTAGCGTAGTCTAAAAGATGTAACCTTCTATAACACCAATAAGATAATCTCCTCTTAATATAACCTTACCTAGCGTAGTCTAAAAGATGTAGCCTTCTATAACACCAATAAGATAATCTCCTCTTAATATAACCTTACTTAGTGTAGTTTAAATGATGTAGATATTCTTAAAAAAAATAAATCCTTGAATCATACTAAAATGCGACTGACAGAGGAATGAGAAGGAGGGTCTAGGTAGGCTGTGCACATCGTGGAAGAATGACTGCTTTGAAGGAGAACAGTCATTTGTTGTCAAGAGTAATACTGAACTATCTGGGTAGGCTTTTAGGGAATGATGTAGACGTAAATTATCACTGGGTGGAAGGAGGATGAGGAAGATATAGAGGTGGACGAGGAGGAGGAGAAAGATGAAGAGGAGGAGGAGGAAAGGAAAGAGAAAGATTAATAGGAGGAGGAAGAAGAAATGGAGGAGGAAGAAGAAATGGAGGAGGAGGAGGAAGAAATGGAGGAGGAGGAGGAGGAGGAGGAAGAAGAAGAAGAAGAGGAAGAGAAAGAGGAAGAGAAGGAGGAATAGGAGGAGGAGATGGAAGAGAAAGATGAATAGGAGGAGGAGGAGGAAGAGAATGAGGAAGAGGAGGATGATGAGAATGAAGACGAGGAAGAACAGGAGGAGGAGGAGAAAGAGGAGGAGGAAAAGGAAGAAAAAGATGAAGAGGAGGAGGAGAAGGAGGAGGAGGAAGGCAATAGATTTGATCAGCATTTAATTGGATGGATTATAAACTTGTCTTGTATTTACCTTGATTGTATGTCTGCCTGGATGTGCATAGCGAAGGTATTATTATTGTTGGACTAATATGTTTACACTGCTAGTAATGATAATAATAATAATAATAGTAATAATAGTAATTACAATGATAATAACAGTAATAACAGAAATAATAGTAATAATAATAATAGTAATAGTAATAATAATAATAGTAATAATAATAATAGTAATAATAATAATAATGGTAATAATGGTAATAATAGTAATAATAATAATAATAATAATGATGGTAATAATAGTAGCAATAATAATAGTATAAGAGTAGTAATAATAAAAATAATAATGATAAAGATAATAATAATAATAATAATAATAATAATAATAATAATAATAACATACATGAAACAGTATATTCTTTGAGGAGTAGAATTCCTGGCATATTGATTTAATCAGAGAAGTTTTTATTCCTGTAAAATTATGAGGAAGAATGTTGTCAGCAGAGGTATACGTCTAGGTGTGGTGCTGAGGTATTGTTTGAAGAAGATTAAGTAAGGGGGAAGTACAGCCACAATCAAATATCCACCGACACTTTCCTTCCATCGTAGTAAATATCTTGGTAGTAAAGAACAACACGTGTATGATTTTGCAGCACCTCGTAATAATAATAATATCCACCGACACTTTCCTTCCATCTTAGTAAATATCTTGGTAATAAAGAACAACACGTGTATGATTTTGCAGCACCTCGTAATAATAATAATATCCACCGACACTTTCCTTCCATCGTAGTAAATATCTTGGTAGTAAAGCACAACACGTGTATGATTTTGCAGCACCTCATAATAATAATAATATCCACCGACACTTTCCTTCCATCGTAGTAAATATCTTGGTAGTAAAGAACAACACGTGTATGATTTTGCAGCACCTCGTAATAATAATAATAATATCCTCCGACACTTTCCTTCCATCGTAGTAAATATCTTGGTAATAAAGAACAACACGTGTATGATTTTGCAGCACCTCATAATAATAATTGAGGGGGTTGAGTTGACGTAAGGTGTTGTATGATTATATTTTGATATGATACTGATTTATTTGCACGATGGAAGGAAAGTGTCGGTGGTTATTTGATTGTGGCTGTATAGTGTTGGTAAATCTGGAGCAACTAATTCCTCCAAAGTATTTCAAGCATCAGACCATCATTATTTTTGTCAATCTGGTGCTATTTCCTGGTATATTTTGGAGGAAACAAGACACTCCAATGTACCAATAGTATACTATCCCCTTAAGAACCCTGTGATCGTGTATGTAAATTGGAGGCTTCTGATTCCTCCTGACCATGCCACTAACCAAGCCTCTTCCATATAGGTGTGTGTGTTTCGTGGTAATATTTGAAGGACTAACATATCTCCAATTTTCTGACTACATTACAGGGTCCCTTAAGATGTGGTGTTTTTTTATAGAGTGTTCATTTTATAATTATATTTTGCTTGTCATTGCAATAACAAGGAAGGAAGCGTATCATAAATTGTACAGTCGACCTCAGGAATTCGTATACACCACTGTGACATCAAGGGTTCATAACAACTAGAAAATTTAGTACATTAATTTTCCAACACTAAAAACGTCTATTAATGTTATTTGGGTAATGTTATTTGGGTAACACTTCTACTAATGTTATTTGGGTAATTCTTCTAGTAATGTTATATGGGTAATGTTATTTGGGTAATTCTTCTAGTAATGTTATTTGGGTAATGTTATTTGGGTAACACTTCTACTAATGTTATTTGAGTAATGTTATTTGGGTAACACTTCTACTAATGTTATTTGGGTAATTCTTCTAGTAATGTTATATGGGTAATGTTATTTGGGTAATTCTTCTAGTAATGTTATTTGGGTAATGTTATTTGAGTAATTCTTCTAGTAATGTTATTTGGGTAATACTTCTAGTAATGTTATTTGGGTAACACTTCTAGTAATGTTATTTGGGTAATGTTATTTGAGTAATTCTTCTAGTAATGTTATATGGGTAATAATTGAATCAGTCAGCAAAACAATCATTACAGTGTGTGTAGAATAAAGACCCCTTTTTTTTTTTTTTTTTAACTAAAGCACTGTCTACGAATTCTTGAGGCCGACTGTACATGCATGGTGTAAAACTCGGGCAACACAAAAATAATGCCATCCCTGTACATTTGTTTAGACTTTATTTTTCGGCAAATTAGAAGGGCAGCCCACCAGTGGTAATAAAAAATAATGATAAACAGTAAGAGAATAATATATCCAGGTGGTAAAACGTCTGTACTCCACACCAAGCAACACCCTCCACTTCTACCTTTACCACTACCTCCCCTCCACCTCTACTACTACACCCCTTCCACCTCTACCTCCCCTCCACCTCCACCTCTACCTCTACTACTACTTCTACCACTACCTCCCCTCTAATTCCACCTTTACCACTACCTCCCCTCCACCTCTACTACTACCTCCACCTCCACCTCCCTTTTACCTCTTCCTCTCCACCACTACCTCCACCTCTACCTCCACTTCCACCTCCTCTGTTTCGTGGCATCGTTTGGAGGAATCAAAGACCTTCCAATTCACCAACCAAAGAATCTCCCCTTAATTAAGGTGGTAACTCTTTTCTGGTACATTGGAGTGCCATGATTCCTCCAAAATATGCTAGGAAACAGGACCAGAAAAGCAAAAATAATAGTGTTATGTTGCTTGGAATAGTTTGGAGGATTCGGTTGCTCCAGAATTACCAACACAAAACTTCCCTCCTTAACTCCATAGATCCAACAAAAATTTAACTACATGATTCAACAGACCCAGGAAAATATAATAGAGAAATGTATAGTGGAATATTTTGGAGAGTAATGTGATGTATGGTAAGTGTTTAGAGTTGCGTCGCGGTTTTGTCCGAAAAATTAAAAATAATGTAACTCGAGAAATATTATGTAAAAAAAAAAAAAAAAAACATTAATTAATACAACGCGAGACAAAAATATAAATAGGCCTAGACATTTAATTCATTGGTATATTTATGTTTTATATAGTTGATTTCGGTTCATGACTATTATTATTATTATTATTATTATTATTATTATTATTATTCACTGTATGCATCTCGCCGCCGCTTCTTCTCCACCCGCTTATACGGCTCCGCTAAAATCCTCACTCCTCCGTTCGCTTGAGTTCACTTCGGAGGGCAATAATTACCCCCCTAGCCGGCCATCTCCCAACCCCAACACAACACAACCCCTCCCCTCCCCTCCCCTCCCCTCCCCCTTGTCGTGTTGTCATGCACGTGGATGTAATAATCATGCAGTTCTGGGTTTTGCGAAATGTGAATGTGGGTACGGCAAAGCGGAGATGATGAGTTTAGTTATATTTGTTAGTTCCTTGGCCGCTCGCTGGCCGTGGGTGGCGTGGTAGTCGGCAGTGGTGGTGGTGGTGGTGGTGGTGGTGGTCATCGAGCTTGGTAGGCAGAGAGGCAGAGAGGCAGGCAAGCAGACAGGCAGGCAGGCAGACAGGCTGACCCAGGCCCGAAAGTACTGCATGTATGTTTAATCAATACGCCCCTCCCGCGCATGATCTTAGAGCTCTGTCCCTCCACATTACTGGCTGGGCCCGAAAGGAAACTGGAATTGAAATTTTTGCTTCAGATAAAAGGCCGGACTTCGTAATTTATTTCCGAATCTCGTATAATGAATTTCGCTACCTAAAACCACTTGCATTTCTGAGAGAGAGAGAAGCTACACATAGTTTTAATGCTCTTAACTACGATATTGCTCAGAATTACCTGCCATTTTATGTATTGTCCCAGGGAAATAATGAGGTATTTAAAAAGATTATTGGTATTTCATCAAGTGGGTCAATATTTCCTTTTTTTTTTATTTGCGGTTTTGTCCATCCAGAATGTTATCGAGAAGTTGTTGTTGTTAAAATTCTTCGTCCTCGGTGGAATCTAATATTGTACAACGTATCAAAAAAATGGTGTACTGCATCTTTTGTACAGATACAAGCACGAGACGAGCCCCCATCCATCCATCCATCCACCCATCCATCCATCGTATCAAGTTCTCTCGCGCAGGTCTCGCAGCCACCGAGAACATCGTGCGAGATCGATTTCATCACGGTTAAGATTTCGTCGGCAACTACACCACGTGCACCTCACACCAAGATCACACACACACACACACACACACATACATACACACATACACACACACACACACACATATACACACACACACACACACACACACACACACACACACACACACACACACACATACACATACACACATACACACACACACACACATACACACACACAGATACACACACACACACACACACACACACACACACACACACACACACACACACACACACACACCATTCATTCGCACCGGTTCTGTCGCTCTTAACCCACGTCTTAAGAGGAAGAAAAAATACCTTGTCTATACACCACCATCATTCAAGGATAATTTTAACGTTACCCATATGACTGTGCTTTATGGAATTGATATAAGTTGTTGAGATCTAAGCCCCTAATCATTTCTACGTTAAGATATAAAAAGACACGATTCATGCTATAGTCAATCCTTTATAAGAACTATAGAATGACAGCGACACCATCAGTTCTATTCATGACCACGAATCATGCTCGAATAAAAACACCTATAGTATATGATGGCATAAATAATACAAACACCAAACATGGGGAGTTGTCAGTACCCACATCACCAGGTACCCGAAGTGAACCTTGTTATCATAAAAAGTAACGCCTCGACCAGCCCCTTTATAAACTCTGATAAAATTACAAGATATCCCTCGACTTACTTTTAGCGAGCGATGTACACAGATGAATTAATTTGTGTACTTACATACTGTACTTCTGGGTACATTGTAACACACGGACGGCTGTTTGTATATATTCTGACAAAAATGCGAAGAGAGATACATTCACCTGATGCCCGGGCCTCTTCCCCGACACGAGGCTAGTACGTAAATTAATCCCGATACTCGATAATAGAAGGAGAGACTGAAGAAGCGGTACACCCCATTCGTCACTAACTTATACCCACCCCCCAGATACTTCACGAGACTACCAGTTCGTCAAGAAACCACAACAAGCACAACCATAATTCGTGACGACTTTACCATATATAATTATTTTTACATTCGTCAGGACCGTAATTGAGGGACACAAATTATTAACCACCCGGGCGGTACCAATGACTCAGATTACCACACTACGATTAGATAGGAATAGTAGAGACTTGACTATATCGGCACAAGATGGAATAGAGGCAAGGGGGATTTCATATAGTTTCGACCACCGAGCGATAGGGTGTGAATTTAGGACCATTACTGGGCAGGTTTTGAAGGAGTGTTAGTGTGAGGGTTCGGACCACTTTGGGTAGCGATCGAAATCAAACTTGTGCATGCTGTTTGAGCGACTGTACACACTTAAGGGGAGATTTTTTTGTTGGTGAATTGGAAGGTCTTTGAGTCCTCCTAACTATGCCACGAAACAGGTCCCCTATTCGTACCACTGAGGGGGCGTCTGTTTTCTGGCATGGCTATAGGAGGAATCAGAGACTTTACAATTTACCAACAAGAGAATCTCCCCTTAGGGACCCTGTGAACGTGTATGAGACTTGGCGGCTTCTGATTCCTCCTGACCATGCCACGAAACAAGCTCCTTCCATATAGGTGGTGTTTCATGGCAATATTTGAAGGCCTCACTAACCTCCAAAATTCTGACTACACCACGTGGGTCCTTAAGGTGCCTGTGATTTATTATACTCACATTTTGGGTTGGGTTGAGAGTGAGGTGGTGAGTGGTGTGTGTTGGTGGTGTTGACGAGCGACTACTGACATCACCCCAGCTGTTCTCCACTCTACCACCACCGCAGTAACATGATCGAGGCTCGCTCCCCACCCCTCACTGTGTGGCTGACTACATATCTATATCTATACACCTATATCCACCTCACTCACTCACTCATACACACACACATTCACTCTCCCTCCCTCTCCCTACCTGCCTGCCTGCCTACCTACCTCTACTCTACTCTACTCTACTCTCATTCTTTCTCTTTCACATACACACACACACACACACACACACACGTAATACACATCGCATAAACACACACACACACGTAATACACATCGCATAAACACACACACATACGTAATACATATCGTATAAACACCCACACCCACACACGTAATACCCATCGCATAAACACATACATACGTAATACATATCGTATAAACACACACACACACACGTAATACACATCGTATAAACACACACACACACACGTAATACACATCGTATAAACACACACACACACACACACACACACACACACACACACACACACACATACTCTCCCTGTCTCTGTCTCTCCCGCATCATATCCTCCTATTCTTTGCCTTTCCGTTGATTATTGTGAAAAAGGCACTATTTATCAATCATGCAAATGGAGTGAAGTTGCAACCAAAGATAAAATATTTCCACAACATTTGCCTCCCATATATAATAATGAATGTTAAGGGGGTAGTAGTACATTGTTGGTAAATCTGAAACATACGATTCCTTCAAAGCATTCAAAGCAACAGTCCACCATTAATTTTATTCATCTGTTCCTGTTTCATGGAACGCTTTTGGATGAATCAAAGCACTCCAGTGTACCAAAAGTATGCTATCCTTCAATAGTTTAGTTATTCTATTTTAGAGGAGGTTCGTGAGTTGTATATTGTGTATAAATAAAAGAGTGTGCTTCCAGTTTTAGCGTTTGATATATAGTGTAGATGTCAACCATGTAATTATGTTGATGGTAGTGATATTTTGGGTTGAGTTGGGGTCATTCACATCTGTCTGGACCTTCAATTATTTCCCTTGACTTTTATTAAGTTCTAAGACGACGATACTTAAGGACCCTGTGATCGTGTATGAAAATTTGAGGCTTCTACTGATTCCACCTAACCATGCCACGAAACAAGTCCCTTCCATATTAGTGGTGTTTTGAGGTAATATTTAAAGGACTCGTCTATCTCCAATTTTCTGACTACATTACAGGGTCCCTTAAGAGTGTAAGTAAGTACATTGTTGGTGAATCTTTTTCCTAAGTCTGCCTCCAGTAATCACAAGAATCTGGGTTAATTAATTTCCCATAGATTAGCGGTTAATTTCTTGTGACTTGATGAGGTGTAATGTCCCCATGTTTGTGATTACACACACACGAACACACACACACACACACACACACACACACACACACACACACACACACACACACACACACACACACACACACACACACACACACACACACACACACACGATCTACTTACTACCCCCCCCCCTCCACACACACAATCTACTTACTACCCACACACACACGCAATCTACTTACTACCCACACACACACACTCACACACAGACCTACACACACAATCTACTTAATACCACACACACACGGTCTACTTACTACCCACACACACACACACACACACCTTATACTTAATACCCACACACCCACCTTATACTTAATACCCACACACCCACCTTATACTTAATACCCACACACACGATCTAATATAAACACACACACACACACACACACACACACACACACGATCTACTTACTACCCACAACTCTCAATAGACGATATGGATAATTGTCAATAATTTGATAATTGCTAATTCTACGCTTCATGTGCAAAATTATATGGCATTATTTGGTTATACAGCAGATGGCATATACCCACATAGCACCATTTTAATAGTTCACACCGTCGGATCATTGAACGGTGTAATTATATTGAAGTTAAATTGAGATAATATGGGGGTGCAGGTTGTGTGTGTGTGTGTGTTGTGTGTGTGTGTGTGTGTGGGTAGTAAGTAGAACGTGTGTGTGTGTTGTGTGTGTGTGTGTGTGGGTAGTAAGTAGACCGTGTGTGTGTGTGTGTGTGTGTGTGTTGTGTGTGTGTGTGGGTGCGCATGAGAGGTGGGTGAGTGCGTGTGAGTGCGGTCGTCAATGGAGAGTTGCTTGGGTGAGAGCGTGATTGAGTGCAGTTGTCGGGGCTTCACGTGTTCATATATGTGTGTGTGTGTGTGTGTGTGTGTTAAAATGAGGGAACGTGTATGGGTATATTGGGTGGTTGTGTAAATGTATGAACCGTGGAATACATGAGTATCTGTATGGTCCGTCTCCGTGTATAGGTGTGTGTGTGTGTGTGTGTGTGTGTGTGAAAGAGAGAGACAGAGATGTGTGTGTGTGTGTGTGAGAGAGAGAGAGAGAGAGAGAGAGAGAGAGAGAGAGAGAGACAGAGACAGAGAGAGGAAAAAAAAAAGTTTGTTTGCGTTTCTGTGTGTGTGTGTGTGTGTGTGTGTGTGTGTGTGTGTGTGTGTGTGTGTGTGTGTGTGTGTGTGTGTGTGTGTGTGTGTGTGTGTGTGTGTGTGTGTGTGTGTGTGTGTGTAGCTGACAGTTGGTTTTCGTAAATTTCATGAACATATTTTGTGTCCCGTGTCTGCTTTGACAGATTATGTAAAATACCGAAGTGGTTCATATGAAAATTTTTGTTACTTGAAGTTATGTTGTTCATGTTAAAGAAATTTTTTATAGATTAAAAATTATTATATATGTTTATAGATTAACATTATTATATTCTGATTTTAAAAGCCGAAGGGAAATGCACTTTAAGGGGGTGCGGGAGTAGGGGACAGGCTTGGTGGGGAGGGACTGAGGGGGTGCGGGAATAGGGGGACAGGCTTGGGGGAGGACTGGACTGAGGGGGTGCGGAAATAGGGGGACAGGCTTGGGGTGGGTAGAAAGCCTGTCCCCTATTCCCGCACTCCCTACCCCCCCCCCAAGCCTGTCCCCCTATTCCCGCACCCCCAAAACCCCCCACACCCACCTAAATCCCCCTGTGATGTAGTCAGATAATTTTGGGGTAGATGAGTCCTTCAAATATTGCCTTGAAACACCACCTATATGGAAGGAGTTTGTTACGTGACATAGTTTGGAGGAATCAGAAGTCACCAATACTCATACACGATTGCAGGGTTCTTAAGTGGGTATATAGCACATTGTTTTTGGTGGTATATCTGGAGCAAATTATTCCACCAAACAATTCCAGGCAACAGGATACCATTATTTTTCTTCATCTGGGTCTGTTTCCTGGCATACTTTGGAGGAATCAAGGCACTCCAATCTATCAAAAGTATACCATCCCCTTAATTAATTTAGAACAACACAGACTTACATTAATATATATATATATATATATATATATATATATATATATATATATATATATATATATATATATATATATATATATATATATATAAAGAAAACTAGCCAAAGCAATACATGAATCCGTGTACCCAAGGCAAGAGTCAGAGATTTTACCCTGAGTCTCGACACATCACCAAACCTTACTTACTTGTGTGACAGTTTTTTTTATTTACATCTTTTTATTTTTTTATTTTTATTTTTGTTCATCTTTCTGTATTTTTTTTTTTTTTTTTTTTTTTTTTTTTTTTTTTTTTTTTTTTTTTTTTTTTTTTACACAACAGCAGCGGGTCACCATCATCCGTTATCATGTTGTCAAGGAAACTAACAATGTTTTCCATCACTTACGTCAAGGGAAATTTCACAGTTTCCCTTCAACTAAAAATATTACGGTTCCCTTAATAATAAAAAAAAAAAAAAAAATCGTCGTAGAGAGACTATTGAATGCAACTTCTAGACTATATGAAATCGGGAAAAGGTTATTTTTTTTTTTTACATATATTTTTGTTGTGTGAGTTTTTCTGTCCTATCTTTCTGTTTTTATATTAAGCAGTTGTTCTTCTGGAGATAAGATAACGATGTAAAAGTTCAAGTATATTAAAGAAACCTTTAATTAAGTGCGTAGAAATGCATATATATTATTATCAGTGACATCTTTGCCCACACAAGGTTTCACAAGTTAAGACGATTGATGAAGAACTACCGTGAATGAATTAAGGGGATAGTACACTTTTAGTATATTGGAGTGCCTTGATTCCTCCAAACTATACCAGGAAACAGAACCAAATTTATAAAAATGCTGGTGTCCTGTTGCATGGAATAGTTTGGAGGAATCAGTTGCTCCAGATTTACTAACACTGTAAGAGTAAGTAAAGAAAAGTGATAGTGTGTTTTAGGGTGGTGATAAAGGTTGATAATGATGATGATGATGATAGTGTTGGTGATGATGTTGGTAATGATTATAATGATGATGATAATGATGATGATGTTGGTGATGGTGTTGGTAATAATTATAGTGATGATGATGGTGTTGATAATGATTATAATGATGATGATGATGATAATAATGATGATGGTGATATATATAACCTCTTCACATCGTTCTAGTGATCAAAGTCATAAGGTATTAACTGTGATTACCGGTGCATCTGTAAATGTTATGTTGATATAGTAAGCCTTGATATCCCAGTGTTTCGTTACTTCATTAATACAGTTGGACACATGAATGGGTGGTACAGCCCAAGTGAAAGATGGTCAATTTCTCCCAATATCAAGTTCCTTAGTGCCAAATAGGAGACATCAGGGGCAGAAGTCAGTATTGAGGATGGTAATAAAAAGCAAGTACCTGATAATAGACACTGGTTATTCAAATGGGACAACTATCTTTCACCTGGGCTGTACCACCCATTCGTGTGTCCAACTGTACATGGAGAGTTCCGTTCGTCAGGCAGGAATCATGCACAAAACGGCATGCATGTGTCCTTCAGTTGAGTGGCAGTCAGAGTAGTGATATTAATGCCGCCTGGTGACAGTAAATATTGCACATGATTGACTTAGCCATGTGCATGACGTGAATGAATCAATTGATGTGCATAATATGTGACCTCAACCAATATGATTGCTTCACTAACACACATATTTACTTACACGACAAGTGTGTATGTGTATATGTGCATGTATGTAATGTAAATGTAGATGTGTGCATATTTCTTGGTCTATGAATGACTGTCAATTTTATTAAAGAAGAGTTTCTAGTTTATCTTGTCACCCAAATCATGTGATAGCGTTGGAGTGATGACATAAAAAGAATAATTTGACTACTACCAACATACACAATATCCTGTCCCTCTTTTCTTTCTATTTCCTTCCTGCTTGCTGTCTGCCTCTTTATCATCGTTTTCTGGCGCTATATGACCTCGCAGTTGCGGCGCCTAATATCAATCAATCAATCAATCAATCACAAGATGTAAGAAACTCGCAGTCGAAGAATATTATGGACTAACCTTCACGGAATCAACCTTTTGTGGTCAATTTGGAGTCAATGTAGGCCTTCAAACTCAGCTATAAAACACATCCCCTCTATAATTCCATATGGAGGGGTTCTGTTTCTTGACATAGTTTGGAGGAATCAGTAGCCTTCCAATTTCCCATAATAGGTTCCTCCCCTTAAGGTGTTGTTAATTGACTTGTGTATTTCTGTAAATTAATTGTTCACTCCTATCCACGTAACCAAACATTTTTTTTTCAACTGTGTAGATATCTTTAAAAATCTGAAAGGGAAGGTATATGAACTCTCACGTGAGGACTGTAAATAGTTCAGAATTTCTCCTATTGTGGTCATAATGCTAAGGGTGAATATAACATTAATATTTCCGGTATATATATATCCTCTCCAGTCAAAAAAAAAAAAAAAAAAAAAAAAAAAAAAAAAAAAAAAAAAAAAAAAAAATGTATTTGTTCTGGTACTTCAAGAGCTGGTGAATATTACAGCTTCCTCATTGGTATTGGCACTCTATGTATTCCTTCATCATGCATAGTCAGTCATATGTAACTCTCAAGAGACTTGCCTTCCCCTCAAGAGCAACACGGCAGCAAACTTTTCCTTCCCCTTGTACACGAGGGGAGAGAAACAGTGGCAGAAGTGAGGGTAAAATTTATGGGTGCTCATTCGCTCATATCCCTGACTGATGCTACTACACCTTCACTGAGGGTAGTTCGAATCCTGTGTGTTGTTGAGAGTCGTGTGAGTGATATGAGTGAAATCAGATACTCTTTAAAGGGAGATTCTCTTTTTTTTTGGTGAATTGGGAGGTCTCTGATTCCTCCAAACTATGGTGGGAAACAGATCCCTTATACTTCCATCGAGGGCTTGTGTTTTCTGGCATAGTTAAGAGGAATCAGTAGCCTTCCAATTTGCCAACAAGAGCTTCTCCCATGAAAGGCCTGAAGTAATATAGTGGAATTAAATCACGACAAATTACATAGAGGGCAAAGCAATGAGACACGATATTATTACCACTTTTTGCAATACCTATGTGCTGTAATATATCCCAAGTCCTTAAGGGATATTTTCTGAAGTGGAAGTGCAAAGGCTTTCTGCTCATACAAATGAACATAACAGTTTGGGAACATTTTTTTTTAGAACATGTGAAAAAGGCGCCGATCATCAGTGTTTTCATTCAGCCCACGACTTTATCCACATAAATATGAAAAGTATGAAGCCTGGGACACGTGTTCATCATATTTTGATATTGATTTTGATATTTTGTGTCTTAATTAAGTTTTCTATTCGTTCATGGGTTGATTATGAATAAGATGACAGGAAGGAAAAAGGAAGATAAGGGAAAGACAACAGTAGTTCACCAATATCCAAATTTTGTCACACACACACACACACACACACACACACACACACACACACACACACACACACACACACACACACACACACACACACACACACACACACACCACACACACACACACACCACACCAATCTTGCAAAAAGGCTGATGTTATAAAGACCAACATATTCTTTAGATTAATGGGGGGGGGGGGTGAGTACAGTGCTGGTAAATCTGGAGCAACTAATTCCTCCAATCTATTCCAAGTAACCGGACACCATTATTTTTGTTATTCTGATCCCGTTTCCTGGCGTACTTTGGAGGAATCAAGGCACTCCAGTTTATTAAGAGAAATACGTATCCCCTTAAGGTGGTAATTCTCTTTTGGTACATTGGAGTGCCTTGATTCCTCCAAAGTATGCTTGGAAAAAGGACCAGAAGAGCAAAAATAATGGTGTTCTGTTGCTTGGAATAGTTTGGAGGATTCAGTTGCTCCAGATTTACCAACACAAAACTTCCCCCTTAAGTCATTGTAATTGTCTGTACCTCTGATAAGCAAGTATACAGTAGGGCATCATTATGATTTACCTACATAAACAACTTATAATTACCTGGTCTTGCCTTGGATAGAAATTAGTTACAGTTGAGATAATGGCGAGAGTAAAGCTTGAAAGGAAGATTAAGGACCCTGTGATTGTGTATAAAATATGAAGGCTTCTGATTCCACCTAACCATGCCACGAAACAAGCTCCTTCCTTATAGGTGTGTGTGTTTCGTGGCAATATTTGAAGGACTTATTTACCTCCAATTTTCTGACTACAACACTGGGTCCCTTAATAACCTGGGAGGAGTGAATGTTGTGGTGTAGGTGGGGGGATATCAGGTATTTTGAGTCTCTAATACTCTTGTGATGGTTTTAGCATCGTTAAGGACCCTGTGATCGTGTATGAAAATTGGAGGCTTCTAATATATCCTGACCATGCCACGAAACAAGCTCCTTCCCTTTAGCTGGTGTTTCGTGGCAATATTTGAAGGACTCATTTACCTCCAATTTTCAGACTACATCACAGGGTCCTTAAGTAGATCAGTTAATAGTTTTTTTCTAATATACAGTATGTGTGTAGCCTATATTATGTAAGATTATGCATGTATATAATATGTGTCATTATGGAATATACATAGATTTTCAAGATTTTCTCGTGTTTATGTATATTTTTTAATATGTCAAATTATGCAGGTATACAAATTATGGGTAATTATGGAACATATATAGATTTTCAAGAAGTTCTCGTTCTTGGTAGATATTAGATTCTGGTATTTAAGTAATGTTTAAATATACAACATAAAATATATTAAAAAAAAAAAAAAAAAAAAAAACTGGAGTCCTTCATGCTTAATTTTAGGGGAGATTTACGTGTTGGCAAATTGGAAAGTCTATGATTATTCCTCCAAACTATGCAATTAAGGAAACAGACGACTTTAGTGTTATTTTAATTAGGGATCTGTTTCGTGGCATAGTTTGGAGGAATCAAGACACCTTTCAGTTCACCAGAATCAAAAGAATCTCCCCTTTTTAATTAAGTAAGTTAGTATTCGGTCTTTAAGAAATATCGTAAAGCAAATTCCGAGCAGCGAGAGTCCGAGGCTGCATCAGGTGCCGTGGTGCCTGGTCAACGTCAGGGTGTTATGTTTGGTGTGAGTTTTGGTGATGTTGGTCATGAACGGTGGGCGTGTTGGTCATGCATTTTCGGGTGGGTGGGTGGGTGGGTGTTGAGTCCCCCTGAGAGAGAGAGAGAGAGTTAGAGACCATGCATTCACCCGCCCCGCCCTCACTCACTCACTCACTCACTCACTCTCTCACCATATACATGTAAATATTCCTGCTTTGTTTTTGAGGCTTAAAAATCTAATGAATAATAATGCTGCAATTTGTAACGAAGCAATATATATGTTTGTGCATTTTCTAGTTTTCCAGTTATTGCTTATTTTTGCACATGGATCTGCAAATGGATTTTGGCATGTAATTTTAAGTTTTGATTTGTTGTTTGAACTTGAATAACGCTTCATTAGTGCTTTGCCATAAACTCTTTGAATGTACTTGATAAAAATTTCCCGCACACTTTTAAGTTTATTAATTCACTTTTTAGAGGGGAGCTTTTCGCTTGATATCCTGCAGTCATTTTTGTCATTTTGCTCACCTGTCATCATATTTTCATTCATGCATTTTTTTTTTTTTTTTTTTTTTTTTTTTTTTTTTTCTCTCAACTTCAGCATCGGACAGCCATGCCTGTGTTTTAATCTTCGTTCAGTATTCCCTCTTGTGGCCCACGTGTACTTGTGTTTTAATCAACGTTCTGTGCTCTCTCTCTCGCTCGCTCTCTCTTTCGTGATGGTCCATTCTTACTTTTGTTTTCATCTACCGTACATCCTTTACTTTCCTCAGTTTCAACTTCTGACATCAGTTCTTGTACATTACTTTTCATCTGTTGTTGTCGTACGCTTTTTGCATATTATTTGCAAATTATTCTTCAATTTGGGCTCCATTTTGTGGCCCGTACTTTTACATCCTTAATTAACTTTCACCTTCATCATCAACAAGGAATATCAAACTGTATGTTACCATCAGCATTTCATCATCTTCAACATAGATTATCAACCAATGTGTTACAATGAGCATTTTGTGTCTGCCTGTGTGTTACAATGAGCATTTTGTGTCAGCTTGTGTGTTACAATGAGCATTTTGTGTCAGCTTGTGTGTTACAATGAGCATTTTGTGTCTATGTGTTACATTGAGCGTTTTGTGTCTGTCTGTGTGTTACAATGAGCATTTTGTGTCTGTCTGTGTGTTACAATGAGCATTTTGTGTCTGTCTGTGTGTTACATTGAGCGTTTTGTTTGTGTCTCTCTAGGTGGGCCAGGTGAGCGGTGGGTGTGGGGGCACGAGCGGTCCGGCCGTCAGATTGATCCAACCTTCCCTCAAACTGGCGGGTCTTCCCTCCTCCAGACCTCATCAGCGTCCTCCCTCAGCCCCCTCAGAAGACCCGCTAGGACAGAGGGTTCCTTCAGTGTGCCTTCGACGCGGGTGCTGGACGGCTCTCTATCGCTGTCACAACCACAAGCATCTCTGTCTCAGTCAATACAAGCATCATCTCTGTCCCAGTCACAGGCTCCTCTAGTCATCCGTCCTCTACCAATTGATATCTCCACACTACCTCTGGAAACCTCTGACTCAAGTGATACATTGGAAATAACTCATGGCCGCTTGTTTGAGCCAACCTTACAGCACCAGTTCCCACAACACCTGGGCAGTGCTGACCTCCAAGGAAACCCCAGTGCCCAGTTTTCAGTATTGGACTTCAGTAGACCACATGTTAACCCCTCCTTCTCCTCCTCCAGTCTCAACAGAGCACCACACACGCCTCAGGTGAGTACAATGACCTTTCTCATTTAGGGGAGATTCTCTTGTTGATGAACTGGAAGGTCTATAATTATATACCCACTAACTATGCTGGAAAACAGACGCCCTCAATGGTACTAATGGTAAATCTATTGTTTCGTAGTATAGTCTGGAGGAAGTACAGACCTTTTAATTCACCAACAAGAGAACATCCCCTTGATGGTTGTCTAGTAGTTAATATCATCAATGGTTGTCTAGTAGTTACCCATTGGCTACCAAGCAGGCAGGGTGGAATATACTTGAGATCAACACACACGTTTCATACATAGGCAAAGCTACTGTGTATCTATCATAGGACTTGTGCTGAACCTGATAGTAAGTATATGTTAAACCCACTGTCACTGTGGTTAGGTATTGAGTACTTAAAGTGGATTGAAGTACATGTTTCAAATTTAAAAGATATTTACTTACTTGTACTTTAATCTCGGCAGTAAATGTGATATGTAGCTTCTTCTACTTCACAAGGATAATATATTACAGTATTTAATTTTGTAACTCTTACATATGAGGTTAATTTTTAGAGAGCATTTACTGCTTCGAAAATTCTTAACAAACACCATTAGAAGTTTTCCACATGATTATGGCAAACACAAAATATATTATTAACTAGCCAAAAAGTCATGCCAGATATCAGTTCTGTGAAGGACATTAATTTATCAGAGATTAAATTAAATAAGAAGAGACAAGATGTACCCTTTCTTTGGCTAAATTGTACGTCTGTAATGGGAAATTGCTTAAACTAAAAATCATATTGCTCTTTCAAAGCAGTAGAGCCTCACACACCAACTCCTTAAGGACCCTGTGATCGTTTATGATACTTGGTGGCTTCTGATTCCTCCTGAGTATGTCACCAAACAAGCTTTTTCAATATAGATGGTGTTTCGTGGCAATGTTTGAAGGACTCATTTATCTCCAATATTCTGACTACATCACAAGGTCCCTTAAGCCGGTAGTATACATTTGGTACATTAATTAAGAGTTCCTTGATTCCTCCAAAGTGAAAAACAATGACACTTCGAATGTGTATGATTTGTATTCATTAGTGAGTATAGATAGATTAATCCAGTGAAACTAGA
Organism: Petrolisthes cinctipes; assembly: GCA_033782935.1. Lineage (NCBI taxonomy): Eukaryota > Metazoa > Arthropoda > Malacostraca > Decapoda > Porcellanidae > Petrolisthes > Petrolisthes cinctipes. The sequence continues at coordinate 41,969 of JAWQEG010007558.1, forward strand.
GATAGATAGATGCCTTAGTAAGTAAACCAAAAAAACATGTTAAATTTACTGTAATTGTACTTTGGAAATTAGATTTGTTTTTATCTTCAACGAGTGTAGGGGATTTCATGTAGCCTAAGTATCAGATCAGATTTTGGCATAAATGTTGCAAGCTTTGAGGGAAAAAACACACAGCCACTGTAAGCACCACAGGTTTGTTTACATGTTCATAAAAGACGAGGAATCTTCTGTTTTTCTTGTATGCTTTTGTAAACAGAAACACGTAACTGCTGTATTCACATCCAATTTATTTTTTTTCTTTCTTTTGGTCAACAACATCAATTATTCATATACGATGCATTTCCCTTTTATTGTGGGGATGATTCGTCCGCTTGTGGCGTGTTTGCACAGTAGTACCGCTGCCAGTTAGGCCGCCAATAGCCAACAAGGATCTAAAAATATTGCCCTATTCTGGTAACAGTTGTTTCAGCGATGTGTCTGTTGCTCTCTGTACAGGCTGGACATCTGGAAGCCCTCGTCTCCACCCCGGACATCTCCCAGCTCCCTCTCCAGTCGACCACCTCCTCCTTCGACTCTCCCTCCTTACCCTCCTTCGCCTCTCCTTTTTCCTTATCCTCTTCATCCTCCTTCGTCTCTCCTTCATTATCCTCCTCTTCTCCATCCTCCTTCGCCTCTCCTTCGTTATCCTCCTCCTCCTCATCTTCTTCCTCGTTCCCATCCCCTTCATTCTTATCCGTGTCCTTCCCTTCATCATCGCCTGCCTCCACCTCTTCCTATTCCTTCGTCTCCCCCGGTAATGCCATCCCTGTGGGGTCGGACGTCCTATTCCCGCAAAAAATCGACACTTCAGATATGATAAGGTTAGTAGCAAGATTTTTTAATTTCTTGTACATTGACCGCATTGTTGAAAAAGCACCTATTAACGATAGTAATGTCTTAGTGATAAATTGTGTAAGTAGGCAATGCACAACTTTGATATATAGTTAATTAACAGAGCACATTCATTAATTGATTTGCACATATTGTTTATTGATGTACGAATAGGCACAGTAGATAATAATAATAGATGTATATTGATTATTGTAGAAGTAGGAATTGAACACACAGTCTGACCAATATATTTTTAGGTGGTAAATTTTGGGTAGATTATGAGTTTCTACTTATATAGAAAAATTGTATAGAAGAATAACTGTGTAGCTACTAATCATTCACACCAGTAATAAATTTGCAGACACTTATGTTGTAAGAGGAAACACCATTGATAGAATTAGGATTTTTATCTTTACTGAACAAATGTGAAAAAACTCTTGACACTCGGTTTAAAAAGCAGTTCAAAGTGGCTTTTTAGAAATGTGATATCAGAAAAAATACTCGTGATAAGATTTGTATATTTTGTCATTACAAGAAATTTTATATTTTTAGCTTCTGGTTCAATGGTTTCCTTGTGATAAATGTTTGAGGGGAGTTACTGTACAAAGATGAGCTTGTCGGTTTCGATATGTCCACCTCTGTTAGCTCTGTTAGTGGTGTTTCTTCTAAAAACAAGTTATCCAAGTAGTTAATTAACACACTTAAAAAAAAAACGTATCGTAAATTAAGTGGAGGATTGAAAGTGAAGTAGGATGTATGTACAGTTGCCCACACATGAATCTGGTATGCCTCGCTACTTATGAGATACCTACAACAGGAAGGAAAGTGAGCACAAGTTATAGTTTATTGACAAGCTAGTAATAATATTTTACTGTCTGCCTGTCAACAAACTACATCTGTTTTCACTTACATTTCCTTTCGTTGTAGCCACCTCACAAGTAACGAGCCATACCAGTTTCATGTGTGGGCAACTGTACATTTGTTTACTACTGTTTCTACCCTAGGCCAGGACCCCAGCCCGTCCCCCTCCCTCTGCCCCAGCCGCTGCCCACCACACCTCCCCCAAGTTCCACTCCTTTGCCAGTCCAAGTCTTCCTCCCACGCCTTGACAACTCCAATTTCCTCAATGGCGATGGCGACCAGGAGAGACAACTGTTCAAGACCCTGGAGGCTCTGCAGAAAGAATATCTTACTCTCAACTCAAGGCAGTTAGATGAAGCCTTCCAGATATTGAGTAACCAACTGGCTGCAGGGATCAATGACATACCTGATGGAGTGGCTGACTCCTTAGTCTTTCCTGTCATATCAAAAGAACCAACAATCAGTGTCAGGAATCCCTCGTTAGCTGAGGAAAACACACAATTCAAGCCGACCTTTGAGGCTTCCAACACCTCTCCTGTGTTTACCTTCCCGTTGTTTCAGCAGGACTTCCCTCAGCATCTGCAGTTGAGTCCACTGGGGCCATTATTGCACAGGAGGACTCAGCAGCCAGTTGGTGTAAGAATTGGTAGAAGTGAATCCAATACGAGAAAGGAGAGACGTTCACCGTCTTATATGTGGGTCTGGCCTGATAATTAGGTTGGATTTCCCTCCTGCCTCCGATCCCAGTTTTACATTCTAAGACAGCTACCAGTAATAATGTATAACTTTATCATTGTTAACAAGGAAGGTATATCAAGGAAACTCGAACACCTTTCAGTAGATTCGTATTATTAATGGAACACGATTTATTTGAGTGTGAGTACAAGGTTATTCATCCTCTGACAACATCGATAAGATCACGTATTAAAGGCTTCCAAGAAAGTAAGGAAATGACGTAAGGAAAGTAAGAGAGTTTGAAATGTAGGGAATCCATCACACAAGCACATTTTTCCCTCGTCATTCGGCCATTGACATTTTTCCTTCATCTGCTGTTATTGATTCTCTGTTCTTGAGTCACTTACATCCGTCCAAGTTATGTATTTCCTCCGACTCTTTTGCTGAGATCAGAAGAAATATTCAGTTGATCGGCGGACGGGGGAAAAATATGGGAGTGTGGCGACGTGATATGTGTAGTAGAGAGGTAGCTGTAGAAGTAAGATTAATACTAACTAACCTGTAGATGTACACACGACCATGGAACTATCAGGCATGAGGGGTCTGATGGCTTTGTAAATGATTGGCACAGCTCATGATCCACTGTGGCCATAAACACACACACACACACACACACACACACACACACACACACACACACACACACACACACAGCTTATGATGCCCCGGAAATAAACAAACAAACACACACACACACACACACACACACACACACACACACACACACACACACACACACACACACACACAGAACTCATGATGCCCCGGAAATAAACACACACACATAGTTCATGATGCCCCTGGAACACACACACACACACACACACACACACACACACACACACACACACACACACACACACACACACACACACACACACACACACACACACATACCTACCTCATGATGCCCTGAGAATAAACAAGATATTTTTTCGTATCCACCATCTATAGTGTCAGAATGTTTCACGCTGGAATTGCACCGATAGTTTCTTGACGGTGTGTACTGTAGCTTAGAAGGGTATCTATGTACGGTTTGCTAGAAAAATAATTAACAAGGTGAACGAAATTGTCCACATTTTGTAGTTCTCCCTGCACAGATATTTCTTGTGTTGGCTACTGCACTTTCGTTTTAAGGGGGAGGTTTTGTTTTGGTAATTCTGGAGCAACTGAATTCTCCAAACTATTCCAAGCAACAGACAGAACGCCATTATTTTTGCTCTTCTGGTCCTGTTTCCTAGCATACTTTGGAGGAATCAAGGTACTCCAATGTACCAAAAAATAATTACCACCTTTGATTAAGGAGATATGTACATTTTTTTGGTACATTGGAGTGCCTTGATTCCTCCAAAATATGCCACGAAACAGGACCAAATGAACAGAAATTATTGGTGCCCTGTTGCGAGGAATAGTTTGAGGGAAAAATTAGCTTCAAATTTACCAACACTGTACTATGCCCTTAAGCATTATTTTAATTTATTACATGTAAGATTAGTTAATGTTGAATTTTTATTTACCTTTTGAATACCTGAGTTATGTTATCACCAGTAATTGTTCCCTTATTTCACACATTTTAATATTGTATTGTGTGTCAACTTTCTCACATGCACTCATTACCAAATTCACCTTTACTCCAGATTTTAATTGTTAGTTTCATTTATATGTCTTCACTTTTTTTCCCCCTTCTATTTCCCCATTTTTCACACCCTTCTATTTTCATTTTTTTTTTTTTTTCCATTTTCACACTCTTCAATACATAACGTTAATTCGTAATTTTTCCATACCTATTCCACCTCAGCTCAACTTAAGGGGGTAATCTATATACTTTTTTTTTTTTTTTTTTTTTTTTTGATAGATTAGATTGCCTTGATTCCTCCACAATATGCCAGGGAACAGGACCAGGTTCAGAATAATAATGGTGACCTGTTGCCTGGAGTAGTTTGGAAGAATCAGGTGGTCCAGATTTACCAACACTGTCCTACCAGCCTTAAGGACCCTGTGATCGTGTATGGGAATCCATGGAGGCTTCTGATTCCTCCTGACTATGCCACGAAACAAGCTCTTTTTATATAGATGGTGTTTCGTGGCAATATTTGAAGGACTCGTACACATCCAATTTTCTGACTACATCACAGGGACACTTAAGGGACCCTGTGATGTGGTCAGAAAATTGGAGGTAAACGAGTCCTTCAAATATTGCCACGAAACGCCACCTATATGGAAGTAGCTTGTTTCGTGGCATAGTCAGGAGGAATCAGAAGCCTCCAATTCCCATACACGATCACAGGGTCCCTTAAATCCCTCGTCTACTCATCTACTCCTTCCCACACTCCCTCTAAGCTTGTCTCTCCCTTATCATTACCTTAAACTATATTAATTTGATCATCTTGGCTTCATTCTTACTCCATATGGGTATTCAGTTCTTCAAGACAAAATAGTAAACAGTTATTAGGAAGCATCGTCATGTGTTTGTTTATATACTGACGCACTTATGTCTTCGTGAAATAAAGCAAAATGGAAGAACCTTAATTATAACACATTAAACAAAAATCACCTTCTTGTTTGTAATTACTTCAGGGGAGAAAATATCTTGTTTGTAATTGGAGGGTTACTGATTCCTCCAAACCATGGCAGGAAACAGATGATCTTGGTGTTACTAATAGGGGATATGTTATTTTCGTGGCATAGTTTGAAGGAATCAGAAGCCTTCCATTTCACCAACAAAAGAATCTTCCCTTAAGTGTTGAATTACACTATTGGAAACTAGTAAAGTACGGTAGTTAAATGGACATAAATAATAATTACATATTGTACTTCCATTAAATCACTTATCGATAATGTGTTCCAAACTTCACACAGCGTTATAGACCCTGTGATTGATCGTGTATGGGAATTGGAGGCTTGTGATTCCTCCTGACCATGCCACGATACAAGCACCTTCCATATAGTTGGTGTTTCGGAGCAATATTTGAAGGACTCATGTTCCTCCAATTTTCTGACTACATCACAGGGTTCCTTAAGGGGAGAGTATACTTTGGGTACATTAAAGTGCCTTGATTCCTCCAAAGTATGTCATGAAACAGGACCAGATTAACAAAAATAATGGTGGCCTGTCGTTGGGAATAGTTTGGAGGAATCATTATCTCCAAAAATGCCAAAACTATTCCCTCCCCTTAAGGAATGTAACGATGTAATAATTTCTCTCAGGTCAAGTCCATTTGTACTCTGGGATAACTAAGTAAATGCTCTTGAGAACTGTGTATTTAAAGCACATATATATATTTTTTCCTCAGTTGTATTCCATTGACACGATATAATAATAAAATGTTCATTGTATGATTAAAACGGGAAGGACGAAGTGTTGTTACCTTCCAAAGCGTTTGACTTCTAAGCAATGTACATTTTAGATATTTTTTTAGTAAGAGGCTTATAACACCCATAGTGATATTACACTATTTCAAGTTCAAAGAGGTTTTGTAGAGTAATTGGTAGTTTATTAATCAATGGCCAATATATATGTAAGGAGTTCAATGTGCTAATGTCTTCCATGTCTTACTTGTTACACGTGTACAATAAATATTCTTTATATAAAAATACGTTGCAAAACAATACATTGTTATTTACCTCTGCCCTTTTTAACCTCTGAAATTTATAGTTATTATTAGTTATGTATTAGTTAAGCAGGTTATTAGTCAGTTATCATGTCACAATATAATCCTGTAGTTGAACTTAGCTCTTCATATTGTATTATTATGCTATTGTAGATTAGCTGCACTTTGAGATAAACCAGAATTAAAAATATGATTGTAACATATATCGTAGAACATTCACTTCCTCTCAGTGCAAAACTAGAACAAAGTCTTCAGTGAATAATTACATAATGATACATGTAATTCATTTGTCTGTCGATAAAATAATTTCTATGTGAAGCTGTCTTGCGAAATAGCATTGCTAGTGTTACAAAAAAATAAAGAGAAAAACCTGGGTATCATGAAATAATAAATAACACGAAATTGCAAAGAATAACTGCAGGATCATTACAAATATTATTCAAACAAGTCATTTATACAGAATACAGTCTGATTTGTTGTCATTTTGGCATAACCAGAGGCAATTGATTCCTCCAAACCATCCCTGAAAAGAAAGTCCTTGAGTAAATATATAGATCTTAGAAGTAATCTTAGGAGTAATCTATAAATTTTCAGTTTGCCGATGATATCACTGGGGTTTTCAATGATAATATAAATAATGCAATAGTCTGGTTTTCTTCACCCATCGTTATTTATTCCAAAGGTGCTGTTAAGGGGAAGTTCTTTAGTTTTGGTGAAGGTTTCCAATTCCTCCAAGCTGTGCCATGAAACAGACCCTTATATAGTATACCATTAAGGGGGTGCGGGAGTAGGGGGCAGGCTTGGGGGGGGGGGGGTTAGGGGGGTGCGGGAGTTGGGGGACAGGCTTGGGGGGGAGGTTAGGGGGGTGCGGGAGTAGGGGACAGACTTGGGGGGGGGGTTAGGGGGGTGCGGGAGTAGGGGACAGGCTTGCGGTGGGTAGAAAGCCTGTCCCCTATTCCCGCACCCCCCCCCCCAAGCCTGTCCCCTACCCCTCTAAACCCCTCCCCCCCCAAGCCTTTCCCCTACTCCTGCACCCCCCAAAACCCTCCCAAGCCTGTCCCCCTATTCCCGCACCCCCCCTAAACCCCCCCAAGCCTGTCCCCCTATTTCCGCACCCCCTTAAGGGCGTCTGTTTTCTGGTATAGTTTGGAGGAATCAGTAGCCTTCCATTTACCAACAAGAGAATTTCCACTTAATTAAAAGACGATGACACTAATTAATATCATGCATAAGTAAACAGACAAAGTGAATGAGAACAACTTAGAACAACTTAGAACATAAATTTTTAGTTAAATCTCGATGGTAAGAGGTAGACATTCAGAATCCCAAATGATTTTCTGGCTTATCAGACTATACGTACAGAATCCACTATACAAGGGTCGAGGTAAGAGGGTAGTAGAGTGTGGGTAAATCTGCAACAACTGAGAAACATAAAATATCAATCAAGGTTGGTCGGGTTCAAATCCTATCCCAAGGCCAAACTAGAATTTTTTTTTTTTTTTTTTTTTTTTTTTTTTTTTTTTTTGCTACATAGTAATTGCACATCACTACAGAAGAAAGGTCATTATAGATGTAAAATTGTGTTAAGTTTATAAGATTTATTTAGCTGAGAAGTACATATATTGCTCTTAAATGTGGTGTAAGTGATTCCTTCAAACTGTTCCAAGCAACAGGCCACCATTATATTTGTTCATCTGTTCTTTTTCCCTGGCATACTTTGGAGGAATCAATGCGATCTAATGTACCAAAACTCTATTACCCTCATATGCTTTTTCTACTGTGAATTGAGTCCATGCTTTAGTAAACAACTTCTACTCATTTTTATAATCAATCACAATTTTAACTTCTTCACTTTTGTTGAACTTATCGTCGAGAGACTTTATTTATTCACTAGTATTCTCCAGCTGAACAAAGAAAACTCCAAGTTATTAATAATGACAAACTTTACGACGGTCCCCTAAGAGAAAATGAATCATGACTTAACTTCACCTACGGATACTCTATTGCCTTTCTCTACACTCTACTGTATATTTTAAGTGTTGGGGTGTTGCCTTATTTGTCATTTCTCTGTCGTCGGCTGCTGTGAGTAATGACACTATCTTACATTAATCTCGGGGGGTAACAAGCCTTAGGAAATAAGCTGAAACATTCCATCAATCACAAGAGTTTATTAAGGGGCCCTGTGATCATGTATAAGAATTGGTGGCTTCTGATTCCTCCTGACCATGCCACGAAACAAGCTCCTTCCATATAGGCGGTGTTTCATGGCAATATTTGAAGGACTCATTAACCTCCAATTTTCTGACTATATCACAGGGTCCCTTTAAAGTCTATGTAGGAAGTTGTTCAGTGTTGGTTGTAAATTTCCCTTATCATAACTGGATACAGAATTACGTCATCCACGAAAGCAGACCAAAGCTTGATTTTCCTGTTGTCCATTTCCCTTCCCAAAAGATTTTCTGGCTTATCAGACTAGGACTATACGTACAGAAGCCACTACAAGGGGCGAGGTAAGAGGGTAGTAGAGTGTGGGTAAATCTGGAGCAACTGATACACATAAAATATTCCAAGCAACAGGCCACCATTATTGTTACGAATCTGGTCCTGTTTCCTGGCATACTTTAGAGGAATCAAGGAGCTATAATGTACCAAAAATATATCATCCCCTTAACCAAATATGAAGTTTCTACATTAGGTTACCAAGACTTATATATTATTTCTCCTTGATGTGATATATATTGGTGAAATCATTTCCATATACTGTAATGAACTTTTTAAATGGGTAATATACTTTTGATATTTTTAGAGGACCTTGATTCCTCCATTACGATGCTCTCCTTTCCTACATTCCTTCCTTCCCTCAATTGCACCACCTATCCTGCCTACATTCATTACCCCCTTTCCCCCCCCCACCCTTCCCCTCATACTACCTTACCCCTCCCCTCATAACACCACCCAGCCCCTCCCCTTCCCTCATGGCAGGCCTCATAAAAACAAGTCTTTCCCAGCTGGTGATTGTGAGTGAACTGGTGAACCTCACATGACGCACGAGGAGGAGGAGGAGGAGGCAAGCAAGAGAAATCAAGCAAGCAACCAAGCAAGCAAGTAAGTACAAGAAGTATGAAAGCATAAGAGGAACATAACCGCCCCCTCCATCCCTCCCTCCCTCTCCCTTCTCCCCTTTCCCTGACCACATCAGTACCCACACTACTTCCCTATCCATCTCATCTCTCTCTCTCTCTCTCTCTCTCTCTCTCTCTCTCTCTCTCTCTCTCATCCAACACCCCCCTCCCCCTTTCCTTTCATTTCTCTCTCTCTCTCTCTCTCTCTCTCTCTCTCTCTCTCTCTCTCTCTCTCTCTCTCTCTCTCTCTCTCTCTCTCTCTCTCTCTCTCTCTCTCTCTCTCTCTCTCTCACCGATTCCACTCCATCCAACACCCCCCTCCTCCCCCCTCCCCACCCCTGAACCTGCCCCATCCCCACTAACCAACATTACCCCAGTTTTCAGCCAAGAGACCAACACCACAAGACTCGCCTATTATCACCCAAGGTAGGATACTGTTATTTTCTTGTTAATTTTTTTCTTGATACTTTTGCATTTGTGTAATGTCAGATTCTCGTAACTTTTGGCTTTTATCCAGACATTGTTTCTGCTCTTGGTTATTTAGCTGTCTCGGTTGGTAGAGAAAATGGCCAGGGAGGTTGGTAATTGACTAAACTGACTGACTGACGGTCGATTTTGGCATTAACTTTTCCTTAGAAGTTTTCGACCAAGTATTTGCAAAGGCAGACATGATCTCGTTTTTTCTTGGATTGCTTTTCTAGATTTTTGAGAATGGCATTAAAAACATTTTGCTACTACATATGCTGGGTAATATTATAATTAATATTATTATTGTTATTATTATCATTATTATTTTTATTGTTATTATTATTGTTATTATTATTATTATTATTATTATTTTTATTATTATTATTATTATTATTATTGTTATTATTATTATTATTATTATTATTATCATTATTATTATTATTATCAGGTTAGTCTTAGAACATTATTAATATTATAACATGAATTATGAAAACTTTTTACTTAAATATTATGGTGTTTCATTTTAAGTTTCAATTTATATAAGGAGCAAGATTATTCCCCTTTGAGATGCCATATGATCTCGCTGATGCGGCGCCTAATATCAATCCATCAATCAATCCTTACCCTTTTAAATAATATTATAAGCATCTTGTATAATCGTAAGCTTCCTAAGGCATTTTTTATGATTTGTTTCTATATAATTATCACCAATAGAAATATTTTGCCCCACAGGAGTAAGGAAGTTTTGCTCTCAACTGATGGAAAGAATTCATAGTTAGGAGGGAAGAAGGATATATAATTATTATTTGGCACAAAGTAATTTCTTCTTTAAGCTTTAGTACAACATTACATAAGGGAGAATGTTCACACGTGTACTAAACTCTCATGTACATTCTCTTCTTTCCCGGTTAATGTACACAATCCTAGATAAATTACACCTACAATGTAATGTACAGATGCGAAAAGATGAATTGCGACAACTATTGATAGAACATAAAATATATTAATGTCCATAGTTGTTTGTAGGGATCATAGGTATGTATTACAGAAGGATATGTATATTTCCTTCTGCTATACATGCTTATAGTCCATACAAATAGTTGTAGATATTACTATGGTTAAAGTTCCATCAAGATAATTATCAAGGTAATTATCTGCAACTTATAAACACAGCAATGTACTGGAAAATTGTATCTATAGTCACATTACTTAAGGGAAGATTTTCATGTTGGTAAAATTGAAAGGCTTCTGATTCCTCCTAACTATGCCACGAAACAAGCTCCTTCCATATACTGTAGGTGTGTGTGTGTTTCGTGGCAATATTTGATGGACTCATTTATCTCCAATTTTCTGACTACAACACAGGGTTCCTTAAGGGGAGATTTTCATGTTGGTAAAATTGAAAGGCTACCGATTCCTCCAAACTATACCAGAAAACAGACGCCTTCAGTGGAAATAATAGAGGATCTTTTGTTTCGCAGCATAGTTTGGAGGAATTAAGAGACCAACAAAAGAATGTCACTTTAAATGCTGTATTTTCGCAATGTTAAGTAAGGGCCCTTTATGATCGTGTATGAAACCTGGTGGCTTCTGATTCCTCCTGATTATGCCACAAAACAAGCTCCTTGCATATCAGTGGTGTTTCGTGGCAATGTTTGAAGGACTCACTAACCTCCAATTTTCTGACTACATCACAGGATCCCTTAAAAAATATGGAGTACAAGTCAGCGGCTCCCGAAAGATATCTCGTCAGTTCCTCGAAGGTTGTGTATGTGTATATATTCTTGGTGTCCACTTTGGCTGTCGTCAGGGTGCCATGGTAAGGCCGTCCCCATTATTAGTGCCAGGGGAAGGAAGGGCAGCCCCGACACACAGCTCGCCTATCGTCCCCTTCCCTGAAACTAACATGAACTTTAAGAATATCAAACTTCCCACTTAGGTATTTACCACCCAGCCACATATCACCCGTTTGACTTGTGAGATTGCAAAAATATTCCTTCCGTGTGTGTGTATGTGTGTGTGTGGGTGTGCATGTGTGTGTCTTTGTGTGTGTGGGTCTTTGTGTGTGGGTGTATATGTGTGTGTTTCTTTGTGTGTGTTTCTGTGTGTGTGTGTGTGTGTGTGGTGGTAAGTTTGAAATGTCACTATGTATAAATTAGGAATGTAGACTGTGATGATGGAGGAGGAGGAGGAGGAGGAGAAGAGAAGGAGAAGAAGAAGAGAAAAATCAGGGAGAAAGGGGAGAAGGAGAGAACAGGAAGAAGGTGAGGAAGATGAAGTAGAGAGAATAAGAGAAGGAAGGGGAGGAGAAACAAGGAGGAGATTATAAAAAACAGGGAGAAAAAGAGGAGGAAAACGAGGAGTAAGTAGAAATAAAAGAAAATAAATTAGAAGATACTGAGGAAGAAGAAATGTAAAAAAAAAAATCTGTAACAAGAATATGTAGGAATAATCTGGAGTAACTGATTCCTCCAAACTATTCCAGGCAACAGGACACCATTATTTTTGTTCATCTGGTCCTGTTTCCTGGCATACTTTGGAGGAATCAAGGGGCTCCAATGTACCAAATGCATACTATCTCCTTAATGTGGATGTTAGTGAAGGTCATTATGTTTTGTCTTGTCATGGTTTGGAAAAAGACGAACATTGAAATTCTGAGAAAGAGTTTGCAATGAAAATTATACATGTACAAAACCCGTTATTTCAGCTGGTTTGTATTTCTCGGTATGTCTGTATGTCTCTCTGTCTCTCTGTCTGTCTGTCTGTCTGTCTGTCTGTCTGTCTGTCTGGCTCTCTGTATGTATGTATGTACAATATGTATGTATGTACAGTTGCTCTCGCATATTTGTAAAACACTCCTCATTTTAGCGTGTATGGAATGGAAGTACAGTAGACATCCATGTATGAAAGAAAGATGTCAAATTATCCCTCTCATTTATAATTATACATATTTTACTTACGTCCTTATACATACTTAGATCTAGAATATCTTATTAATTTTTTTATGTGTGTATTCGAAGCTGTTCAGGAATTAAGGAATGTAACTGTACTTATGTAGTTATTTAATTATGTATGTATAAATATATTTTGGTATGTATGTGTTTTCGTGTGCATGTATGTATGTATTTATGTGTCTACGTATGCATGTATGTATGTATGTATGTATTTATGTTTGTATGTATAATTATATGGATGCATTTTTATATGTATGTGTTTACGTATGCATGTATGTATGTATTTATGTGTCTACGTATGCATGTATGAAATGTATTTATGTATTTATGTTTGTATGTATGTATGCATTTGTTTATGTTTGTACGTATGCATGTATGTATGTTTTTATATATCATATGTATTTAAATTTGTATGTAATACTAACATTTATTTCTGAAAGGTATGATATAGAGAAAACAGATCGTGAAATATTAACAGAGTTCGGCCGCAGTAAATTGTAATGTTTTCACTGGACATTGATCTTCAGTAATCGATAAACTTACCAGCGGAATCTTGGAAGAATTACGTGACAATGGATTAAACTAAATCTTCGAGGAAAAAGCTCTTGGTATCTCATATAAATTTAAGGTGTAGGTTTTGTGTTGGTAAATCTGGAGCAACTGAATCCTCCAAATTGATCCAAGCAACAGAACACTATTATTGCTGCTCTTCTGGTCCTGTTTCCTAGTATAATTTGAGGAATCAAGGCACTCCAATGTACCAAAAAAGAATTAACACCTAAATCTTCAAGGAAAAGGCTCTTCCTCGCTCCATTCTTATTATTTTGCTATACGAAATTAGCGACGAAGAAGTTTAATCGAAAAAATAGTTTAATAATATTACCCAATTATGTAGTAGTCATGTAAGATATTATTATTAGTTATTAGGATAGTAGTAGTAGCAGTAGTTGTATAGGATATTTTTCTGTAGTTATTAGGATTTTATTATTATTAGTAGAGGTAGTTATTAAGATAATATTAGTAATAGAAGTAGACGTATAGGATATCATTAGTAGTTATTAGGATAGTATTAGTAGAAGTAGTAGTAGTTGTATAGGATATTATTAGTAGTTATTAGGATTTTATTAGAAGTAGTAGTAGTATAGGATATTATTAGTAGTTATTAGGATAGTAGTAGTAGAAGTAGTAGTAGTTGTATAGGATATTATCAGCAGTTATTAGGATTTTATTAATAGTAGTAGTAGTATAGGATATTATCAGTAGTTATTTGGATATAATTATTATTTGTAGTAGTAGTATAGGATATCAATTTCTCCAAACATTACCTACACACAGACAGTCAAATCAACATACACGATATGTTTCTGTTTTGCGACACAAGTTGATGAGAAACAGTAGCCAATAGTTCATACATTAACAAGTTGACGGCATTGTAAAACAGCACCTCAGAATCTTGTAAAACAGCACCTCAGAATCTTGTAAAACAGCACCTCAGAATCTTGTAAGTCAGCACCTCAGAATCTTGTAAAACAGCACATCAGAATCTTGTAAAACAGCACATCAGAATCTTGTAAAAAAACATATCAGGATCTTGTAAAGTAGCACCTCAGAATCTTGTAAAACAGCACCTCAGAATCTTGTAAAAAAGCACATCAGAATCTTGTAAAACAGCACCTCAGAATCTTGTATAGCAGCACCTCAGAATCTTGTAAAAAAAGCACCTCAGAATCTTGTAAAACAGCACCTCAGAATCTTGTAAACCAGCACCTCAGAATCTTGTAACACAGCACCTCAGAATCTTGTAAAACAGCACCTCAGAATCTTGTAAAACAGCACATCAGAATCTTGTAAACCAGCACCTCAGAATCTTGTAAAACAGCACATCAGAATCTTGTAAAACAGCACCTCAGAATCTTGTAAAGCAGTACATCAGAATCTTGTAAAGCAGCACCTCAGAATCTTGTAAAAAAGCACATCAGAATCTTGTAAAAAACAGCACATCAGAATCTTGTAAAGCAGCACATCAGAATCTTGTAAGACAGCACCTCAGAATCTTGGTGTAGTAGCCAGAAAAATTATCTAAATCCTTACAAGTCATGAGGAATATTACATTATTATCTGAATATTTATTGAAGGGTTTAGATGTCCATAAATGCCGTATAATACACTGGCAGACATTATTGATTATAGCTCCTCCCTCGATGATAAAATAAATAAATAAATAAATAAATAAATAAATAAGAATTAAGATCCCTCGGCAAAGAGAGAA
>JAWQEG010007559.1:2500-5000 GCA_033782935.1 Petrolisthes cinctipes
CCCTAGGGTGCCAAGGTGCCAACCAGGCCGCCTCCATGCACTGTGCCAATCTCTTGTCGGGGCCAGTGTAGTGCCTCCTCCCTCCCGGCGGTGTGGTGACGTGTGCTTAGTGAAGTGCAGCTGGTGAAGTGAACGTGAAGTGAAGTGAAGTGAAGTGAGCGTGTGTTTAATGTATCTATATATATCTTGATAATGACCTGAATCTCAATACGATCTTTTAGCCAGTGACCAGACGTAAGGTCACTTGATATTTTTAACCTGAAATCGGAATATTTTAGGTGACCTTATACACAGTGACAAAGCATGCGTCGTCGAAGATAATTATATAAATTTATGTATAGGGACTTCTGAAGAGTGTATGACTTCATTAGAGGTGGTTGTTGTTTTTTGTTATTGTAGGGAAGGTGTATTGGTCTGATGATGGTGTTGTTATGATGGTTGTTATAGTGAAGGTTGTGTTGCTGATGGTAAAAATAGTGGTGGTGGCGTGGTGGTGAAGGACGTGGTGATGGTGGTGACTGATATGGTACAGTGATGGGTGAGGTGGTTGGTTGGTTGGTGGTTATATTGGTAGAGATGGTGGTGGTGGTGGTGGTGGTGGTGAAGAGTAAAGCAGTAACTCTGATGGTGATGATGATGATGAATGCTGTGGTGTGTGTGTGTGTGTAGAGAGAGAGAGAGAGAGAGAGAGAGATATTGACAGTGTATAATATGAGGTTGGGGTGGCAGTAGTGGTGGTGGTCGTGACGTTTTTATCAGCGGTATGGCCCTGTGTGTGTGTGTGTGTGTGTGTGTGTGTGTGTGTGTGTGTGTGTGTGTGTGTGTGTGTGTGTGTGTTGAGGCGACACACTTTAAGCTTGCCGATTTCTACAATAATTTCTGCCGAGGAGGGTGATGCCAGGAACACGAATCGCAAGCTTTCTTTCTCTTGTGTAATTTAGCAAAAGCGCGGTGTTTTTTTTTCCCCCTCCACTTCAGCCCGACTCCTTTTTTCCTTCTCCTGACCTCTCTATGACATCACCAATACCACCACCACCTCCAGTAGAATCGATGAAGTCTTGAAGTTTTATGACTGACATATTATAAGGTTTTCCCCTAACTGTTTCGTGGTCGACGGTGATTCAGAGACCCTGTAATGTTGTCAGGAAATTGGAGGTAAACGAGTCCTTCAAATATTGCCACGAAGCACCACCCATATGGAAGGAGCTTTGTTTCGTGGCATAGTCAGGAGGAATCAGAAGCCTCCAATTCCCATACACGACCACAGGGGCTTTAATGATTTTAGAATGATAATATGGCCTCATAGTTATGTAAAAAGGAGTATTATTACTTGCTCTTTTATCTACTCTTATACTTTTAGTCGTGTATGGCATATTATTATTATTATGTTATCAGGGAGAACGTGACATCAATTTTCTTACATATTTTAACATTATAATTCAAGCTACTGTTTGTTTGTGACGTCACCCACGACAACCACACACACATGACACTCACGACCTCCAGCATCTCACCGAGTCTATTGCAAAAAGCCACCACCACGCCTTGTAACATCCATACATCCCTCAATCCATCCATCCATCCATCCATCACCCGCGACACAACTCAGACACACACACACACACACACACACACACACACACACACACACACACACACACACACACACACACACACACACACACACACAACATAAACCACGATACCACTAAGCATTACCTGCAACATCCCTGACATAAACAGACACCCGATAAACTGCATGAGCTGAAACAACGTCAAAACAATATCGAACCCAACCTAATAACAATAACAATAACAATTACAACAGCATCAAAACAACATCGAACCAACCTAATAACAATTACAACAACAACAACAACAACACCTACAGTATGATATCCTTCACAACATCGGTAACAACATCACAGTCTAAGCATGTTTTGTTAATTAAGAAAGGAGGAGAAATGTACTGTGAATAATGTGTTGCAGAGGAAGGAGAGGCATTGAATGTACTTAATTAAAGGGGAGGGTAAAGTTTTGGCATCTTGTGAGACAGCCTAATGATTCCTCCAAACTATTCCCAGCAACAGGCCAGCCACCATTATTTTTGTTATTCTGGTCCTGTTTCCTGGCATAATTTGGAGGGATCAAGGCACTCCAATGTACCAAAAGTATACTGTTCCCTTAATCCTTGTACCTGGCTATGGGGAATCTCTTACTAGGGTTGTAGACGAGACGATGGCTTTAGCTGGATCTTATTGGTGGCGAGTTTTACTGATGGGGAAAGCTGTGGTGGATGTGATAGCTGTAAAGATAAGTAGGTGAAGGTGTGTGTGGAATGGAACGGTAAGAAGTGCTTAGATGCGAGAGGAAAGGCGTGGCGAAGGTTATAGGGAATGCTGGGGAAGGTGTGTGTGTTTGTGTGTGTGTGTGTGTGTGTGTGTGTGTGTGTGTGTGTGTGTGTGTGTGTGTGTGTGTGTGTGTGTGTGTGTGTGTGTGT